>SJYC01006488.1:0-19920 GCA_006408675.1 Madoqua kirkii
CCCAGCATCAGAGTCTCTTCCAGTGAGTCAACTCTTTGCATAAGGTGGCCAAAGTACTGGAGTTTCAGCTTTAGCATCATTCCTTCCAAAGAAATCCCAGGGCTGATCTCCTTCAGAATGGACTGGTTGGATCTCCTTGCAGTCCAAGGGACTCTCAAAAGTCTTCTCCAACACCACAGTTCAAAAGCATCAATTCTTCGGTGCTCAGCTTTCTTCACAGTCCAACTCTCACATCCACACATGACTACTGGAAAAACCATAGCCTTGACTGGACGGACCTTAGTCGGCAAAATAATGTCTCTGCTTTTGAATATGCTCTCTAGATTGGTCATAACTTTTAAAATTGATAAGAGCCTGAAAATTCAAAGTCACATAATAGTCTTCCAACTTATTGTTACTTTTTCCAATTCTTTGGAACAGGTCTATTGTTATAAAATAATGTGGTTTATGATTGTATCTTGCCAAGGTAGAAATGAGCAGGGAAGAAAGCTAAATGACTATATATGATTTTATAGATTTCTGTAGAGAGATTGGGTAAATAGAACCGGGACCATGGGTTCTTACCTATTTTTCTTCCTGCTTTATTGAGGTAAAATTGACATGGAACACAATGTAAGTTTCAGGTATACAGCATAATGACTTGGCTTACATACATCATTGAATAATTATCATTATAAGTTTAGTGAATGTTCATCTCCAGTGCTCTTGTCTGGAGAATCCCAGGGACAGGGGAGCCTGGTGAGCTGCCATCTATGGGGTCGCACAGAGTCGGACACGACTGATGTGACATAGCGTAGCACCTCATATAGATACAAAGTTAAAGAGAAAAAAATATTTTCCTTGTAATAAGAACTCTTAGGATTTACTCTTAAAAACTTTCATATATAACATATAGTAGTGACAATTATTTTTGTCATGTTATACATTACATCCATATTACTTATCTTATAAATGGAAGTTTATAGTTTTTTGGCTGACTTTATTCAACTCTCCCTCTCCCCAGCCCCAGCCTCTGGTAACCACAAATATGATCACTTTTTCTATGAGTTTGTTTGTTTTTGGAATATGTTTGGTGTCCAACACTAGTTTAGTTCCTGTAACACAATGAAGTGTTCAATATTTCTATGCATTTTAAAATGATCCCTTCAAGAAGTCTAGTTATAATATCTCACCATACAGAGATAGTACATAATTATTGCTATGTTTTCCTCATTTTACATTTCATACTGACATTTCTTTTATTCTGCAACTGGAAGTTTGTATTTCTTAATCTCCCTCACCTGCTTCTTCCCCTACTTCTCTCCCCTCAGAACTTAAACTCTCTGTACCTATAACTCTGTTTCCATTTTGTTATGTTTGTTCATTTACTTTGTATTGTGGATTTCATATGTAAGTGAAGTCTCATAATATTTGTGTTTTCGCTGTCTGATTTACTGCATTTAAGATAATATTTTCTAGGTCAATGTATATTGTTGCAAACGGTAAAATTTCACTCATTTTTTATATCTAAGGTTCATTTATATATACAACTTCTTTATCCATTCATTTATCGATGGGCTCTTAGGTTGCTTTCATATCTTCAGTTCAGTTCAGTCGCTCAGTCGTGTCCGACTCTTTGCGATCCCATGAATCGCCACACACCTAGTCTCATAATGTTTGTGTTTTCACTGTCTGATTTACTGCATTTAAGATAATATTTTCTAGGTCAATGTATATTGTTGCAAACGGTAAAATTTCACTCATTTTTTATATCTAAGGTTCATTTATATATACAACTTCTTTATCCATTCATTTATCGATGGGCTCTTAGGTTGCTTTCATATCTTCAGTTCAGTTCAGTCGCTCAGTCGTGTCCGACTCTTTGCGATCCCATGAATCGCCACACACCAGGCATCCCTGTCCATCACCATCTCTTGCAGTTCACTCAGACTCAGCGTTCATCGAGTCTGTGATGCCATCCAGCCATCTCATCCTCTGTCGTCCCCTTCTCCTCCTGCCCCCAATCCCTCCCAGCATCAGAGTCTTTTCCAATGAATCAACTCTTCGCATAAGGTGGCCAAAGTATTTCATATCTTAGCTACGGAAAATAATGCTTCAGTGAATATAGGGGTGTATATCGTTTTATAACTAGTGTTTTTCATTTTCTTCAGGCAAATATCAAGGATTAGAATTGATGAATTGTACAGTAGTTCTATTTTTAATTTTTTGAGAAATATCCGTACAGTTTTCTTCCCATTAGTGGCTATACCAAAATACATTTCCTCAACAGTGCATGAGTTTTTCCATATCCTCTCCAACACCTGTTAGAAAAACAACAAAAGATTATTATCTTTTTGATAATAGCTATTCTGACAGGTATGAGATAAAACCTTTCTGTGGTTTGATTTGCATTTCCTTGATGATTAGTGATGCTGAGCATCTTTTCATGTGTCTATTGGCCATCTGTGTCTTCTTTGGAAAACATTTATTCAACTCCACTGCCCATTAAAAAAAATTCATATTGAGATGTAGGAGTTCTTTGTATATTTTAGATACTAACTCCTTATCAAATGTATCATTTATAAATAGCTCTCTTAATCAATAGGTGATCTTTTTTGTTTTGTTAATGATTTACTTTTCTGGACCAAACTTTTTAATTTGATATAGTCCCATATGCTGATTTTGGTTTTTCCTTTGCCTGAGGAGACATACAAAAAATATTACTAAGGATAGCGTCAAAGAATATACTGCCTAGCTTTTCTTCTAAGACATACGGTTTCTGATCTTACATTTATGTTTCAATCCATTTTGTGTTTTATTTTTGTGTCTTGTGTGAGAGAAAATTCCAACTTAATTCTTTTGCATGTAGGTGTCCAGTTTTTCCCAATACCATTATTTAGAGCCTATCTTTTCCTCTATATATTCTTGCCTCTTTTGTTATAAATTAATTGCCTATAGAAGTATGGTTTTATTTCTGGGGTGTCTATTCTGTTCCATTTACTTATGTGTCTGTGTCAGTACCATTGATATTCATTAGTAACACTGCCTGTAATGTTTTGTGTGTATGTGTGTGTGTGTGTGATATCTTTAATTGGTTTTAGTATCAGGGTGATGGTAAACTTATAACATTAGTTTGGAATGGTTTCTTCCTGTTCAGTTTCTTGGAATAGTACTTGGATAATTGTTCACTCTTCTCTAAATGTATGGTAGAATTCATACACAAAGCCATCTGGTCCTTCAGTTTCATTTGCTGGGAGTTTTTTTTTTTAATTACCAATTTAATTTTATTACTGATAATTGGTCTGTTATAGTTCCTGTTTTATTTTTAATCTTTATTTTTTTCTGCTTGAGTCAGGAGATTGTCCATTTTTAGGAATTGTTAATTTCTTATAAAAATTGTTTATTTCTTCTAGGTTTCCATTTTATTGGCATATAGCTGGTAATATTTTATGATCCTTTCTATTTCTGTGACATTGGTTGTAACTTCTCCTTTTTCATTTATGATTTTATTAATTTGAGCCCTTTTTTTCGTGATGCTTCAGTCAGTCAATCAGTCAGTTCAGTTACTCAGTCATGTCTGACTCTTTACGACCCCATGAATCGCAGCACACCAGGCCTCCCTGTCCATCACCAACTCCCAGAGTTCACTCAGACTCACATCCATCAAGTCAGTGATGCCATCCACTCATCCTCTGCCTCCCCTTCTCCACCTGCCCCCAATCCTGCCCAGCATCAAAGTCTTTTTCCAATGAGTCAGCTCTTCGCATGAGGTGGCCAAAGTACTGGAGTTTCAGCTTTTGCATCATTCCTTCCAAAGAAATCCCAGGGCCGATCTCTTTCAGGATGGACTGGCTAAATGTTTATTTTATTTTTCAAAGAAGCACTTCTTAGATTCATTGATTTCTTCTATTATTTTATTAATGTTTATTTCATTGATCTCTGCTCTGTTCTTTATAATTTCTTTCCTTCTACTATCTTTGAGTTTTATTTGTTCTTTTTCTAGTTTCTTTAGGTGTTAGGGTAGGTTGTTTATCTGAGATTTTGTTTCATTTTGTTTCCTGAGTTGGCTTGTATTGCTATAAACTTCCCTCCTAGAACTACTTTGTGGCATCCCATATATTTTGGATCATTATGTTTATGTCTTCAATTGTCTCCAGTTATTTTAATTCCATATTTGGTTTTTCCAGTGATCTATTGTTTGTTCAGAGGCATATTCTTTAGCTCTGCATGTTCATGACTTTTGTTTCTGTAATTTTTATGTTTCTAGTCCTGACCTCTTAGAGAAGTCCCTTTTAGCATTTCTTGTAAAGCTGGATGGTGGTGCTGAATTCTTTTAAATTTTGCTTGTCTGTAAATCTTTTGATCTCTCCATTAAATGAAAGCCTTGTCAGGAAGAATATTATTGGTGGTAGGATTTTCTCCTTTGTCACTTTAAATTATCATGCCTCTCCCATCTGATCTGTAGGTTTTCTGCTGAAAAAATGGCACCTGATAATCTCATAGGAGTTTCCTTGTCATTTTTCCCTTGTTGCTTTAACTATTCTCTCTTTATTTTAAAATTTTTCCCATTTTAATTACAGTATCTCTTTTTGTGGTTACTCTTTGGGTTGCTTCTATTTGGGACTCTCTATGCTCCTTGTATGTCTATTTTCTTTCCCAGATTAGGTAAGTTTTTAGATATTGTATTTTCAAATATGTTCTCTGACCCTTTCTCTCTTCTTCTGGGACATCTACAATGTGGATGTTAGTACTCTTGCTGTTGACACAGAGGTTTCCTAACTTGTCCTCCTTTCTTTTGTCCTTCATAGATTCTTATTTTTAGTGACTTCAATTACATTTTTAATGTTCTTACTTTTTGATTTAAGGTCTATAAATAGGGAATTAAACCCATTCAATCAGGTCCCCTAGTCTCTCACATTCATTCTCTCTTATCTAGATAAGTAAAATTTGTAAAATAAAATTGACTAAAATATGACTATCAATTTAGCATGATAATTCATTATGTTCAGCTATTAGAAGTGGTCAACATGAGCCCCCAAAGCCTTTGTTTAATTAAGGGTCTTTCACTGCAAAGGTAGTAAAAATCTAAGCAGTGTATGATTCATGTCACCATAAATAAATAGATGAAACCATAAAGATCTTTATAATCTTGACTTTAGAGAAAGAATCCAAAGTGGATGGGAACAGGATAGTTGATTAGAAAACAAAAACAAAGTAACTTTGTTTTGCACCTGGGGAATGGAGAAGACAAAATAATTGGGAAGGGAAGAGAAAAGGGACACTCGTCTGAAGCCAACTTTTGGTGAAAGAAGTTAGGAAGTGTTTTGCACCATCTTCTATACTCTGTCTGTGTAAATGCTAGGGACTGAGTTGTGTACCTCCTCAAAATTCATTTGTTGAAGCCCAGAAAGTGATGGTGTTTGGTGATGGGATCTTTAAGGGTTTAGATTAGGTCAGGATGGTCAGAAACTCATGATGGTATTAGTGTACTTATAAGGAAAGACATCAGAGAGCTTGCTGTCTACCTACCATGTAAGGACACAGCAAGAAGGTGGCTGACTATCTGTAAGCCAGGGAGAGCTCTCACTAGCACCTGGTTATTCTGGTACCTTGATCTTAGACTTCTAGCCTCTAGAACCGTGAAAAAGTAAGCTCCTGTTGTTAAAGTGATCCCATCTCTAATATTGTATTATGGCAGCTTGAGCTGACCAAGACACTCTATGACATGTTAATTGTAATCTTACAATTTTTCTGGTAATATATGACAGTCATTGTTTATAGAGGTCAACTGATAACTTTGATAGTTTGTTTCAAAGTAAAGTCATTTGGCTCTGTGACTTCAGTACAATAAGTCCCCTACATGCGAACTTTCAAGTTGCAAACCTACAAAGATTCAAACATAGTTTTCATGTCCAATCCACGTAAGTTAGTTAACATGTCTGGTGTACATTGTCACACATGTCCATCCTCTACAAGCGGCTGTGCTTCTGTGTACTTTACTATATAGAGTACAGTAGTATAGTATCTTTATTTCAAGCCAGCATGTCTGGAAGCAAGTGTTAAAGCAGCCGTGATGAGCTAGTGCTGCCAAGAAGCACCAAGTGATAAGGATGGCATTAGGGCCCAGAGAGAAGATAAACGAGGGCAAAAGGAAGAAAAAGTAACTGAAGAATCAAAGAGATTCACTATGTGGAAATCACAAGGGTACTTTCTTTATTTGAAGAGGCACTGTTAATTTTTGTGGCACAGAAACTGAACGTAGAACGATACACAAAGTTACAGCAGCTGTTCAGAACACATTCCAATGCTACTATGTCATCTATGATGACATAAATAGAGCTTCTACCCAAACATCACTGGGTCCCTTTTTCAAGAAGGTAGACAGAACTGAACCCAGCCAAGAGCCAGAACCTGTGCCATCAATGTCAGGTGTGGGTGAAATTGTGCCTTGCCCTCCATATTCTATTGGTGATGACCCTTCAGCTCTATCATCTTCTACCTCTTCTCCATCCTCCAGTAAGTAATGCTTCTGGTCTGTTCACATGATGCCAGCCCCTGTATGCCAGCTGTTGTATTGGACCACTGTCCTTTTCAAGGGACTGTAAGATGAAAAATGTTTTCTTTATTTTTTGTATTTGTTATGTATTATTTGTGTGAAAATCATTACAAACCTATTACAGTACAGCACTATATAAGTGACTGTGTTAATTGGGCACCTAGTGACTTCACTTTCACTTTTCACTTTCATGTATTAGAGAAGGAAATGGCAACCCACTCCAGTATTCTTGCCTGGAGAATCCCAGGGACAGAGGAGCCTAGTGGGCTACTGTCTATGGGGTCGAACAGAGTCGGACATGACTGAAGCAACTTAGCAGCAGCAGCAGGCTAACTTTGTTGGACTTACGAACAGATTGGACTTAGAAGTGCACTCTTGAAATGGAGCTTGTTCATATGTAGCTGATTTACAATAGTTATTGCTTTGGTTTAGACCTGAAGGCAACTTTAGCTTGTGTCTGCTAAGGTAAAAGTGAATTCAGGAAAAAGGAATCCACATAAGTTCTTCCATTCATTTAACACATGTGTTTATTGAGTGCTTGTGGTGTACCAGATACTATCATGGGTACTGAAGATCCAGGGAGTACAAACAACCCAAATTCCTGCCTTTATAGAGTTTATATTATAGAAAAGGGATTCACACAATAAGCTGAGAAATGTAATCTATATGGTATAATAGATATTGACACTTTCTATTAAGAAAGATAGAGCAGGAGTCAAGACAGCTGAGGATGGGTTTCATTGTTAATGAGGGTGACTGGAGAAGCTATCAATGAAAAGCCATCATTTGAGAAAAGACCTGGAAGAGCTTAAGGACAAGCCATACACAAATGGGAGAAGATCCATCAACATCATAGGGAACAGCAAGGACAAAATGTCATAAATGGCAACCTTTGAAAATAAGATGGGAGCCCAGTGTGGCTAGAACAAAGTGAAGAAGAGAGAGGAAGAGAAATGGGTAATGTGTGGTCTGGGAGAGCAAGAGTTTAGAAAATGGGCTGTGTTAGTGTTTTTGAAATATGTATGCAGGTCAGGAAGCAACAATTAGAACTGGACATAGAACAACAGACTGGTTACAAATAGGAAAAGGAGTATGTCAAGGCTGTATATTGTCACCTTGGGCTTATTTAACTTAATGCAGAGTACATCATGAGAAATGCTGGGCTGGAGGAAGCAAGCTGGAATCAAGATTCCCGGGAGAAATATCAAGCAACTCAAACATGCAGATGATACCACCCTATGGCAGAAAGTGAAGAACTTAAGAGCCTCTTGATGAAAGTGAAAGAAAGTGAAAGAGGAGAGTGAAAAAGTTGGCTTAAACATTCAGAAATGGCATCTGGTCCCATTACTTCATGGCAAATGGATGGGGAAACAGCAGAAACAGTGGCAGACTTTATTATTTTGGGGGGCTGCAAAATCACTGCAGATGGTGACTGCAGCCATGAAATTAAAAGACGCTTACTCCTTGGAAGGAGAGTTGTGACCAACCTAGACAGCATATTTAAAAGCAGAGACATTGCTTTGCCAACAAAGGTCCATCTAGTCAAGGCTATGGTTTTCCCAGTAGTCATGTATGGATGGGAGAGTTGGACTATAAAGAAAGCTGAGCACCAAAGAGTTGCTGTTTTTGGTCTGTAGTGTTTGAGAAGACTCTTGAGAGTCCCTTGGACTGCAGGGAGATCCAACCAGTCCATCCTAAAGGAGATCAGTCCTGGGTGTTCTTTGGAAGGAATGATATTGAAGCTGAAACTCCAGTACTTTGGCCACCTGATATGAAGAGCTGACTCATTTGAAAAGACCCTGATGCTGGGAAAGATAGAGGGCAGGAGGAGAAGGGGATGATAGAGATTGAGCTGATTGGATGGCATCACCGACTCAATGGACATGAGTTTGGGTATACTCCGGGAGTTGGTGATGGACAGGGAGGCCTGGTGTGTTGCAGTCCATGAGTCACACAGAATCGGCTAGGACTGAGTGCCTGAACTGAACTGAATGTTTTTGTGTTGACTTTTCAAAGGAATGTTAATGAGCCAAACTCAAATACAGTCACAATCTCCAAAAGAGTGTTAATTTCTAGAAAACTTTGAAAGTGAAACAGGAATTTTTAACATTTTTGTGCTGATAGTTTTTTAACACATGGTTATTTGGTTAACCTGAAGCTCAGATTCTAGAGCTGTATTTTAAATAGACAAAAAGCCTGCTAACTGAGCAAAACCTTTAAGCTCCAATCTTTTTGATGAGGCAAGGTAAGCCAGAGCTTACATTTGAGGCCAATCTATTCTCTTTGAGGCTAAGAATGGCATTCTTAATCTGTGCAATTTTCTGGATGTGGTTGATATAAAATCAAACAAGAATGCACTTTACACAGCATAGTCAATACTTTGAATAACATCAATGTTTTACAGTCACTATTATATAAAGATTTATTTTTAGCTCTTGGGTATTGATTCTGGATTTTTAATGTGTATTCAGAGTGTTCTATTGCTAAAAATGGTCACTTCTAATTCATATTGTTTTAAAGTTGAGGATTGCTTAGGGTTGTAAACAAGTATTTGGGTTATTTATAGTTATATTTTGAGACTTGAAACAGGCTTGAGGGAAAAAAAAGGAGGATATCTCAGCTATAAAACCCAAGAAAGATGGGTATACAGTGCAAACCCTTTTGAGAGGTCTGTGTCTGTGGTTGTTTTAACATTTCTTTCTTTAAAAAGCTTTAAAATTATGTTTTGCTTTATGAAGATTTTCTGAAATACTATGGGGAATATCTTATTCAAATTTTGTTCTGTCTGATTTTAGTTATTATGGGATATTTTCTGAAGAAAATTGGAAAAAGAAGTGAGATCACTTAGTAACTTGTTCATAATAATATTTTCCTTTGGTCTTGGAGGAAGGCAATGGAGATAGCACCAAGATGAGGAAGATGACAGCTAGCCTTCTCTCTGAGCTGTGTCTCAGACTATGCTTTTAATGTTATTATGTATTCTCTGTTTCTCACTGAAGCCATTTTAGTAACATTTTCTGTGAACTCCTTGATTTTCATTTTCTTCCATTCTTTCAGCCACTCCTTCAATCACCACCGAATTTTAATTATAGAATTTGTCTTCTAAACTCTGCAAAGACTTGTTAAAGTTCCTAAAATAAATTCTGGACTCTGCACTGGAACGCAGACTCAGGATCTGCTACAACCTCTCTCTCAAACTTGCTGGAAAGATTGGATATCAAAGGCAACACTTGTCTTCACAATGTCATTCTGATGGGTTTACATGTTGTGCATACAATGTGGTTATTCTTTAATTTTTATCTTTTAAGCTAGCAGGTCCCATGATAAGGGAAAGGGAAAATATTTTTTAAGGGTTTATGTAAAATTCTAGACCCCAGTAAAAGAGTAGCTAACTCTATTTCAGGAACTTGGGTCCTTGATTCATTTTATAGAACTGAAGCAAACTTATCTACATCTCTTCATCCTCAAGGATAAACAGGGAAATGTGACAGCTCTACTTTCTTCAAAAAGTTGTTTTATGGATTAGTGAGGCAATATTTTTAAGAGTGCTTTGAACATTGAATATGGGTTATGTAAATGTAGATTATAATAAGGGTAGGCAGAAAAATTAGTTGGTTTACAGCATAGTGAGAAAATTAATGAATTCAGTAGAAGTAACCCTTTATGAAGAGACATCTAGGAGGACTCCAAAGCAACTGTTTACTCCTATTTGCAAAACGACCTTGAAAATTCATTACCTGACCTCACTGGATGCATCGATAAATTGTGCTGTATTTGGAAAAGCCTGAGGGAAATGAGGCATTACCAGTGTACTGGCAATGTTTACAAGGTCTGCAACAGTAGGACAAATGTTTTCATTGTGTAGAGGGTCTGTGTTGTAACACAGTATAATTAGGTTTGGTCTGGTTTCACTTTCAATTAAAGTGATCAGCTTAATTCACTTTTCTTCCAGTTACTAGCAAGGTAAATTTGATAATATTTCAGGCTTGTTAACAGTGTATTCTTGTTCCTTGCAACTCTTTAAGCTATAGTTTTATTTCTCTGGTTTACTAAATGTAAATATATTTCTTGCCTTATTGTAGTGAAAGTGTTAGTTGCTCAGTCATGTCAGACTCTTTGCACCCCATGAACTGTAGCCCATCAGGCTCTGTTGGTGGAATTCTCCAGGCAAGAATACAAGCCATTCCCTGCTCCAAAGGATCTTCCCAACCCAAGATAGAACCTGGGCTTCCTGCATCGCTGGCAGATTCTTTACCATCTGAGCCACGAGGGAAGCTAGCCGTTTGTAGCTAAGCAGCCAAACTCAAGGTGGTCAGCCATTACAGAGGGTCTACTATATCAGGACAAGACAGAAAACAAGAGAAACTATATGAAAGCACTTGCTGGGCTGTGAATAGGAGTTCACAATAGCAAAATCATAATGTGCTTGAAAGAGGCAGAAATTGAGGCTGTATAGAGTGGTTACTTGGAAGAGGGCATGGCAACCCACTTCAGTATTCTTTCCAGGAGAATCCCCATGGACAGAGGAGCCTGGCAGGTTATAGTCCTTGGGGTCACAAAGGGCGACATGACTGAGCAGCTATGCACATCGAAGAATGGTTATCCACAGATTCTAGAGGGCCATTGATGTTACATTCTGGAGTTTCCATTTTATCTTTAGATGATGGAAAAACAAAAAAAGTATAAAAATACTCAGAAGTATGATTTTTAAAATTTGCTTTATTGGTAATATTTAAGTGAAGCCATGTCTATCCCCAACTCCCTTAATACTGAGACATAAAATGGTTAAACAACATGATGTTATTGATTCACTAACTGTGTCAAGTAGCTTGGGAGGCAGTCAGTACACTTCTGAGTTGGAGAAAGGGAAAAGGCTAGAGATTGGGTCTAATCACCTTGCATACAAACTGATGACAAACTGTCAAATAAACCAAATGATCTTTGCTAGAATGAATGCCACCTATTTATGGAATGCTTTTTATGATATGTACCTAGTTGTCTTGAGAGTCCTTTGGACTGCAAGGAGATCAAACCAATCAATGCTAAAGGAAATCAACCCTGAATATCGTTTGGGGTCAAATTAGAATAATATATATGTTCATCAGTGATATTGGCCTGTAGTTTTCTTTTTATGTGGCATGCGAGACGGCAAAAGAGACAAAGATATATAGAACAGTCTTTGGACTCTGTGGGAGAAGGCGAGGGTGGGATGATCTGAGAAAATAGCATTGAAACATGTATATTATCATATGAGAAACAGATCGACAGTCCAGGTTTGATGCATGAGACACGGTGCTCAGGGCTGGTGCACTGGGATGACCCAGAAGGATGGGTTGGGAGGGAGGTGGAAGAGGGGCTCAGGATGGGGAACACTTATATACCCATGTTTGATTCATGTCAATGTATGGCAAAGGTCACTACAATATAGTATAGTAATCAGACTCCAATATTTTTAAAAAAGTTTACTTGAAGGCAAAAAAAGAAAGATTAAACTATAAAATTTTCAAAGGTTTACATTTAATTCTCTTCAGTTTCAGTTCAGTCGCTCAGTCGTGTCCAACTCTTTGCGACCCCATGAATTGCAGCATGCCAGGCCTCCCTGTCCATCACCAGCTCCTGGAGTTCACTCAGATTCATGTCCATCAAGTCAGTGATGCCATCCAGCCATCTCATCCTCTCTTGTCCCCTTCTCCTCCTGCCCCCAATCCCTCCCAGCATCAGAGTCTTTTCCAGTGAGTGAACTCTTCACATTAGGTGGCCAAAGTACTGGAGTTTCAGCTTTAGCATCATTCCTTCCAAAGAAATCCCAGGGCTGATCTCCTTCAGAATGGACTGGTTGTATCTCCTTGTAGTCCAAGGGACTCTCAAGAGTCTTCTCCAACACCACAGTTCAAAAGCATCATTCTTCCGGGCTCAGCCTTCTTCACAGTCCAACTCTCACATCCATACATGACCATAGGAAAAACCATAGCTTTGACTAGATGGACCTTAATCAGCAAAGTAATGTCTCTGCTTTTGAATATGCTATCTAGGTTGGTCATAACTTTTCTTCCAACGAGTAAGCGTCTTAATTTCATGGCTGCAGTCACCATCTGCAGTGATTAGGTCAGTTGTAATAGGAGGAAAGAAAAATATGGCGGCTGTGGTGGTCGTTCAGTAGCAAAGTCATGTCCGACTCCTAAGACCCTGTGGACCGTAGCCTGCCAGGCTCCTCTGCCCATGGGATTTTGCAGGCAAGAATATTGGAGTGGGTTGCCTTTTCCTTCTCCAGGGAATCTTCCTGACCAAGGGATTGAACCCGGGTCTCCTGCATTGCAGGCAGATTCTTGAGGAAAACCCAAAATATGGTGGTAGATGCAAACTGGAGAAGGCAATGGCATCCCACTCCAGTACTCTTGCCTGGAAACTCCCATGGATGGAGGAGCCTGGTAAGCTGTAGTCCATGGGGTCACTGAGTTAGACAGGACTGAGCAACTTCACTTTGTCTTTTTACTTTCCTGCATTGGAGAAGGAAATGGCAACCACTCCATTGTTCTTGCCTGGAGAATCCCGCGGATGGCAGAGCCCGGTGGGCTGCTGTCTGCCGGGTCGCACAGAGTCGGACACGACTGAAGCGACTTAGCAGCAGCAGCAGCAGCAGATGCAAATTATCGTTCAGATTTGTAGTTGGAAGAAAATTATATTCTTGCCTAATGATTCCTCTTAGTATGAGACAGTCAATGCACTAAACTCATGGGTTTTGGGAAATTTATGGAGACCAAGTAAGGTATGAAATAAGCATGTTGTAAACGAGAAAGACAAACTTCCTCAAAATCTGAAAGAGGAGTGAAGAACAGTTTTGTTAACAGATTGAATGTTCTCATTTCAGTCTCTTGTCTCCACCCAGCTTTATATCCACAGCATTTAAAATGGGTGCTTAGATCTTAACATGATTTTATCCCTGTCTTTCTTCTTTATTATCTATCCTCTAGATTCTTTCTTTAGATGTTAGGCATTCAAGCAACTTCCACTGTTTTGATATATAGGCCTCATATCCTTGATCCTGAATCTAAATTTGATTTTAACAGTATGGTAAAAGAAATGAGTTTCATATTTTTGTCAGAAAAGAATTTCTGTATGACAGTTCTTTTTCATAAGCAAGACTCAAACAAGAAAACATAGTCAAAAGATCGTAAGCCTTTTTGACTACCAAACAGTGGAATTACAGACTAAATTTAGATAGAGAACAGATAGTGAGTTAATTAGCATATTGTCAGTATGTATATAAAAAATTTGGGTATGTATATGTCATTTCCTATTCCTGTTTCTAACAAATTGAATTTTCTATTAAAAATGTCTTAAGCAAATCAGATTTTCCATTTAAGAATTGTAGGGAAACTGTAGTGTGAAAAAACCACACAACAATTGTAGGAAATAAAAAATAATAAAGCTGAAGTAACAAAAGTAGAATACTATAGGAGAGCTTTTATCTTTCATTAAATAAAATAGCCCCAATTCTATTTCATTATGATAAGATAGGGTATATATATATTTATGTAAGAGGGACCTTAAGCTCGTAAGCTGAATGCTCTTTATTCATTGTGATTTATGGTAACTGGTAGGCACATAACCTTCTAATAACACCTTTATTTTAATCACAAAGGTAGTGAATATTTCAGTAGTTTATATTCTCAACAATGCTTATGAAAATAATATATTTTTTATTAATTTCTTGATTATGAAAAATGTCAAGGTTTCTCATTAAATACTCTTTTGACTTTGGCTTACTGTTTTCAAAAATAACTTCAAAAAATGTATTTTGGGACACATAATATATGTGCATATTTTATTTTCACACATTGACACCATCTTGAAGCCATAAGAATTCCATTATTTTTTGTTTTCACAATCTTTTCCAACTGTTTCCAAACACATGTTGTATATTTCTACAAGATGAACCTCTTTGTATTTCTTTGAAAAGTGTATCTTAAGGAACATTTCCTCAGCATTATTGACACATACAAACAAATCCTTTTATCAGTATTATTATGAAACCTTGCAAATTTCAATTTCCAAGATTCCTGTTATGTTATAGCTGCAGAAGGTAGTTTGCAATTTTTGTCTTGTTTTGGTCTGTTTTCCTCTTTTCTTTACCTATTGTATATATCCTCATCTTTACAGCCTAGGATAAAATTAAAAGCTATAATTTTAATATAGAATCATTACTCTAATAACTATAATAGCCTATTGTGGTTAGGTCTACATAAATAGGTATACTTTGAAAAGTGAAAGTGAAGTCGCTCAGTCATATCCGACTCTTAGCAACCCCATGGACTGCAGCCCACCAGGACCCTCCATCCATGGGATTTCCCAGGCAAGAGTACTGGAGTGGGTTGCCATTGCCTTCTCCGAGCTTTCATGGAAAACAACCATCAATCAAAAACGATAACAACACATAGTATACCTGTCTCTTATACACATCTCCTATTGTGGTTAGGTCTACATAAATAGGTATACTCTTGCTGACTTGGGGATTATAAACACAGCTTTTATTTACCTAATAAATTTGGAAATTAAATTTATTAGAAATATCATTGCTTTAAACTCTGCTTTAAGTATGTCTGAAAATTTACATTAATTTTCTTTGGGAACCAAGAAACCAAGAAATGGCAAGGCTGGAGTATATTTTCTATATCAAGTGTTACAGAAGCATATTGGTAGCCATAGATACGCAGATTTTCTGCAAATGAAACTAGACCCCTTATGATTCATCATACCTTCTTCTGTTAAGTTAAGGGACTGCTAAGAACTTGAATGATTTTGAAGACAGAATAGGTACTTTGAAACACTTCATATTAACATAATAAACTATTATTAGCATCATTTACAAATCCAAAGATAGTAGTTACTGATAGGCACCACTGAGCTTTGCCAATGGTCATGTTTTTCAAAGGATCAGTTTTGTAATATAGATTAACAAATCCCATAAATTATAAATTTTGAGTGTCTACCTCTCACACATGTTATTCTAGGTGAAAGACCTAGATTTCCTAGTTATGTTTGGTCTTAGTCCTAATGTTCTTTGGTCTATAATGCCAAAACTTAGTCTTGCAGAGTACAACAAAATGACATAAAATAGATTACAAGAGAAAAACTTAAATTCTATGGCAAAATTGTTGTGAGTATATATCCTCAGTAGCTTTTACTAGGTCTCATCTATGAAGGGGTGTTACAAAATCATAAGATCACTCATTCTTTATGCATTCATCAGTATGCATTTACTGGTATGACTTGTGTATGGTAATATTTTTATGATGGTACAAAAATGATATCTTTCTTTGGCAGATAAGAAGTTTCAGTAATCATTTTATCTTATTTCTTGACCCTGAACATGATGGGTATGACTAAGTCCTTACTTCTTCCTAAGATTAATTACATCCCTGCACTTTCGAATGCACTGTTGCAAACAATGCACTTCAGAAAGCAAACTTTTTTAGTTGAAATGAAGTGGGTTAAGAAAAATCCTTTTCTTATACCATCTATTGAAGAACCCACTTGTAGAAGTCTTGGTGGTTTGGAAGCAACTTAAAACATGATGTATAGTGGGCCAGTATTTGGAGACTGACCATTGGATGCAAGCAGATTCACAAATGCATGAGGTAGCCAAGGGAATGAAATAGGTAAGCGGATCCATTTCTTATGTCAAGCATAAGAAATGGATAAATATTAAAAATTAAAAAAACTTCAACGGCATCCATATTGGCTATTAGTACTAAATTTCTAATGTCATTCAAGACCTTGCATGGTTGGGATCTATCTCTCTTTGCAGTTTGTATTTTGTTACTCCAGTCCATGTCCCTGATACTTTAGCTTAACTGTACAATCGAAAAATGTGCCCTGCATTTTACATCTCTAATTATTTTACTGCCGCTTTCCTTCTGGGAAAATTTCCCACACAGCTGCATGTCAGAATGCACTTCCTCCACCATTGGTTTAGAGAAGTCCCAACCTTAAAGAGATTAGGTTCCTTTAGGTGAAACTGCAAATGGTCTTTAAAAATATCTTGCAGTTATATAGACAGTATATTTCCATATATATAATATATATTTATGTAGTACTATCTTGTTTGACAGGAGTTTTGATTAAAATGATACAAATGGAGAAGAATTGACATTTAGAATAAGGAAGATAATTATTCTGTTTAAACAAGCATATGCACAATCACATCACAACTTCTGTCTTGTAGAATGCTTGGTTTAAAGATTAATTTTGCTGTCAAGACATTAAGCTTTGTAATTTAAGACAAATTAGATACTGGGTTTTGGGTCTGACATGTCTATTGAAACTGTTACATATAAATAACCTCCAAAGTCTCCTATCCACTTCTTTTTAACAAGTTGAAGTTTCTTTATTCTTTCTTTATTATGTTTTAATTGACAATTTCTTATAGCAGGGTAATTTTTAGAGTGGTTTTATAGTTGTTCCTCATGTGTAGCAGAATGAGCCAACTGTGAAAGTAGGCATAGATACATACTTTCAGGAAGAACAAGTACCATGAGCCCTCAATGGTCAAAGTCCTGATAAGAAATAGTGCCAGTGTTGGAATAATGATCGTTATAATTCACTAAATCTATTTTCAAATGTGTGTATCAGTGTATACAAAAGTCAGTTTTGCAATAATGAGTCTTGTTAATGTGAATAAATGAAGATATAGTTGGATAAAATCTCAATTTACCTATTCAAATATTTACCTTAAAAATGAGACTGGGATTTGAAGAATATAAATCAATATAAATCAATAAAGCCTGAAAAGTTCAAAACCAAATGAGATGGAAATTGTCATGAAGAAAGGGAATTGCTAATGTTGGCCAAAGGTCTTGATATATTAGGCAAGATTACTACTACTACTATTACTACTACTACTACTAAGTCACTTCAGTCATGTCAGACTCTGTGTGACCCCACAGACAGCAGCCCACCAGGCTCCCCTGTCCCTGGGATTCTCCAGGAAAGAACACTGGAGTGGGTTGCCATTTCCTTCTTCAAGGCATGAGTGAAAAGTGAAAGTGAAGTCGCTCAGTCATATCCGACTCTTAGCAACCCCATGGACTGCAGCCCACCAGGACCCTCCATCCATGGGATTTCCCAGGCAAGAGTACTGGAGTGGGTTGCCATTGCCTTCTCCGAGCTTTCATGGAAAACAACCATCAATCAAAAACGATAACAGTACATAGTATACAGTACAAGTTTAGACATATGTGGTAATGGGAATTGAGATGAAGAAAGAAAAGAAAAAATAAGGTAAGAAGCCAGAGAAGAAAAGATAAATAGCCCAGACACATATTCATAGTTCCTCTGCTGCTGCAGCTAAGTCGCTTCAGTCGTGTCTGACTCTGTGTGTCCCCATAGATGGCAGTCCACCAGGCACCCCCGTCCCTGGGATTCTCCAGGCAAGAACACTGGAGCGGGTTGACATTTCCTTCTCCAATGCATGAAAGTGTAAAGTGAAAGGGAAGTTGCTCAATTGTGTCCAACTCTTAGCGACCCCATGAACTGCAGCCTTCCAGGCTCCCCCATCCCTGGGATTCTCTAGGCAACAGTACTGGAGTGGGGTGCCATCGCCTTCTCCTTCATAGCTCCTCTAGGTTTGCTATAATATACAAGTTTTTGTCTGTATTTTCTTAGATCCAGAATAAATGTATAGGGTCAATTTTGGCTCTGTTAATAGTAGATTAAATGCAGGGTATATATTTATTACCATGTATGAAAGCAAAAATAAGCTGTTTGTTGTTGGTGTTAGCTTTCATTTCCCTTGGCTTTCTTTTCATGGTCACAAGATGGCTTCTCACCTCCAAGCATCATATTCTCAGAACATTATCAAGGTAGGAAGCAGGAGAAGGGGTGATTTGAATGAATGCTCCTTATATATCTGTTATTTCAATCTGTTATTTGTAGGAAGGGAGCAGCACTTTCCTACACCACAGCATGTGCTTATGTGCTCAGTCATGTCCGACTCTTTGTGACCCTACAGACTGTAACCTGCCAGGATCTTCTGTCCATGGATTAAGCAGGTGAGAAGGGAATAGGTTGCCATTTCTTTCTCCATGGGATCTCCCAGACTCAGGGATTAAACTCGTGCCTCTTGTGTCTCCTGCACTGGCAGGTGAATCCTTTACTACTGCACCACCTGGGAAGCCACGCCACTGTATACTTACTTTTATTTAATCAGCCAAAACAAGGGTTGGGATATTTCTTGTTGTGAATAAGAGGCTGGAAGAATTAGTATCTATAAAAAGAGGACAGGGCTATCATGACTGGCTTAAACCAGTTATGATTATCCCTTAGCACTGGTCACTATGCAATCTCAAAAAAATGCCAAGTAAGAAGCAGCAGAAAACATCTGTTGGCAGAAACTCTAACAATTTCTATGACAAAAAAATATAACCTGAAAAATTAGTTGCATAGAGGTGCCAATCATTAAAAATTTTATCTTGAATAAGTTAACAAAAATATGTTCTCTGAAAGAACTATAGAATGAAAATAATATGGAGGGCAGTATATTATACAGATAGTCAAAGATTTCCAAATAATTTTATTTTAACATTCATTATTTTTATTTTTAAACTTTTAATTTCTCTAAACAAAAACAAAAAAAACTTGCAAAAGCAGTTCACCGATTTCTCCCACCCCTGCCCCTTTTTTCTTGATACTACCAATTTGTTCTCAGAATCTATGAGAAGGCTTTTGTTTTCTTATGTTTTGCTGTTAGATTTCATATATTAAGAGAGATTACATAGTATTTGTCTTTCTCTGTCTGATTTATGTCACTGAGCATAATGCCCTTAAATGAAGTAAAGTGAAAGTGAAGTTGCTCAGTTGTGTCTGACTCTTAGCGACCTGTGGACTGTAGCCCACAAAGCTCCTCTGTCCATGGAATTCTCCAGGCAAGAATACTGGAGTGGGTTGCCATTTCCTTCTCCAGGGGATCTTCTTGACCCAGGAATTGAACCCATGCCTCCCACATTGCAGGCAGACGCTTAAACCTTTGCACTACTTTATCCAAACTTTATATATATATATTTTTTTTTTCTTTATCCATTAGTATATTAATCCATCCATGGACATTAGTTGTTTCCTTCTCTTGTCTATTGCAAACAATGCTGCAGTGAGTATTGGGGTAGATATATCTTTTCTTTTCTTTTTTTTTTTTGGTTACAACAAACATTTATTTCCTATAGTTCTAGACAAATCCAAAATCAGGGTGCCAACAGATCTGGTGTCTGGATAATGTTTTTCCAGTGATCATTTTTTTTTTTCAGATTCATTGAGTGCTGGCAGAATAACTTTATTTTTTTTTTCCACATTACTTCTTTTTTTTTCTTTTTCTTTTTTTTATTTAATTTTTT
>SJYC01006490.1:0-11553 GCA_006408675.1 Madoqua kirkii
ATAAAGAAATGTTTCAGTATTATACATGATAAAAAAAATAGAGGTAGATGCAGTATACACTTAGCACAGAGGGTGAGGAAACATGAGGCAAGAAGCATCTGTTAGTCTATCAAATAAAGTGACAAATACAACATCTTAAAAAAAAGGTTTGTGAGATGAGTGTGAAAACCTGGAAAATAAAAAGAGCCTGGAAATCACATCAAGTTCTGTATCTGCAGGTAATAGCACAGAGGACTTGTGAGACTTCCACCTATTTCATTGCATATTTTTGCCACACAATTGCTAACATGAATTATCAGTTATGCCCAAGTAACATATTTCCTCTTACAGTTTTGTTTAAAAAATTCTAAGATTCTAAAATCTTATCCAATTCTTATGGCATCATTAATTTTCAGGATTTGTGTGACTGTTCTGTGGCTCAGTCCTGTCAAACTCTGTGCAACCCCATGCACTGTAGCTCACCAGGCTTCTCTGCCCATGAATTTTCTAGGCATGGAATTTTCCAGAATACTGGAGTGGACTGCCATTTCCTTCTCCAGGGGATCTTCCCAACCCAGGGATTTGAACCCACATCTCTCATGACTCCTGAATTGGTAGGCAGATTGTTTACTACTGCACCACCTGGAAAACCCCAGTTCTCAAGATAAAGCTTAAAATTCATAGGCAATGTCAACATGATTTAGATTTGCTTCTTAAGTATTATTGTTGCTGGAGGCTTTTCTTTTGAGTTAAACAAAGAAATAGATATTGAGATGCGGATTCTTTGGCCCTAGAAGAGAGGAGCTGATGCAGGAAGTCTCTTACGGGTTCTGAAATCTAGATTCTTAAGAATCTTTCCAGGTGATTCTTGTAATCAATCATGCAGGTGTAGGAACATCTGCACTAAATAGGCCACTGTTGATAGTAACTAGATTAGGAAAAAATATGGTAGTGTTTTGCAGCAGAGATATTTTATTTTAATGACTTTGTGTTTATTGGAATATGACTGGGGGTTATGACCAACCTAGACAGCATATTCGGAGAAGGCAATGGCACCCCACTCCAGTACTCTTGCCTGGAAATTCCCATGGATGGAGGAGCCTAGTGCGCTGCAGTCCATGGGGTTGTGAAGAGTCGGACACAACTGAGCGACTTCACGTTCACTTCTCACTTTCATGCATTGGAGAAGGGAATGGCAACACATTCCAGTGTTCTTGCCTGGAGAATCCCAGGGACAAAGGAGCCTGGTGGGCTGCCATTTATGGGGTCAAACAGAGTCGGACACGACTGAAGCGACTTAGCAGCAGATACCATATTAAAAAGCATAGACATTACTTTAGCAATACACGCCCATCTAGTTGAAGCTATGGTTTTTCCTGTAGTCATGTATGGATGTGAGTGTTGGACTATAAAGAAAGCTGAGCACCAAAGAATTGATGCCTTTGAACTGTGGTTGGAGAAGACTCTTGAAAGTCCCTTGGACTGCAAGGAGATCCAACCAGTCAATCTTAAAGGAAATCAGTCCTGAATATTCAATGGAAGGACTGATGTTGAAGCTGGAACTCCAGTAATTTGGCTACATGATACAAGGAACCAGTTCATTGAAAAAGGCCCTGATGCTGGAAAAGATTGAAGGTGGAAGGAGAAGGGGATGACAGAGGATGAGAGATTGGATGGCATCATCAAGGTGATGTACTTGAGTTTGAGTAGGCTCCGGGAATTGATGGACAGAGAAGCCTGGCATGATGCAGTCCATGGGGTCACAAAGAGTTGGACATAACTGAGTGACTGAACTGAACTGAAGAAGCACTATGGTAATGAGAAAAGAGCAGCTATTGCTCTTGAGCAAATGAAAGAAAATTTTAAATGTAGGTGATATAGGGATGTTTAGCTTCAGATCTGATGTTTAGTGTTTACAGCTTTTGTGGTCATAAAATCGTTCTTCTATTTTAACTATTGCTGTAAAAAATCACATTTCTTCTGGTCCAAAATTCCCTTATCCTTAACTCTTTCTTTTTAAACTAGATTTATTAGAAAATAAACATAATAAAACTATTATATGAGTATTTTGATTTGAGTTATCTGAGAAACATGCTATAGCAGAAAAGACTGTATACTAGTTTATTTAATATTCATACACCTATGAGAGACCCATTTTTTTTCTCATTTCACAGATAAATGAGCAGAGCCTCAAAGAGGCTAATTAACTTGACCAAAGTCACACAGCAAATAGGTGGTAAATTCAACACAGATTTCAGGCTGCCTGGCTTCAATTCCAAGGAACTCTGTAATATGCTGCTTGGAAGAGTGTACTTTGTTATTTTTCTTTAAAATGGACACTCTTGTCTTCTATTCCCCATGAGAAAATCCACAAATGGTATTCTTTAAAATCAGTTTAGTCAGATGATTTGATGGTATTTCTCTTTTAAATAGAAATTCTAAGGATAAACTCATAAAGTACCACTATTATGTGTGTGTGAGCACACACACACAAGAGTTCTGTGCTGCAGAGTGAATGAGGGATGGGTTATGGTATGTATGAGCAGTATCTGTCTAAATGGGCAAATAATTTTCCATTCTGATCCCATGTACTCTTTCCCTCATGTTGTTTTCATATCCTTTACTGCAACTTTCCAAATGGAAAGTGCATGATGTCAGGCTAGTTGTAGAAGCATGCCTTTTCCATTTTAAAAGCATATGTGGAACTCTCTAAGAAATCAATCTCAGCCTACGAAAATTTTCTCCGATTTGAGTCTTCTGCACTATTCCAATTAAAGTGGATCTTTCTCTCTATCATGGGAGTTGCACTGTATAACTGATTACCAAGCACATCATGTAAACTGCTCTTAGAAACTGCAAACAGCCCATTATGGAGAATGCACCTTATTAACAAAGGTCATATTAGAATCTCACCCGGTAAGTAATCTCTTCAAATGTACAGTACATCAATAGGCACATAGGCCAGGAAGCAATGTTTTCCAATTAAATGAATCAGTTTGACCTTCTGAACTATAAATAAACTGCAGCAACAGCTCCTGATTAGGCTTAAGGAGTCTGACTTCCATGGCAAACAAATGTCTCAGAACTTGAGCATACTTAGAAAGTTAATCCTGTAAGGAGTCAATGAACAGATTTAAAGTTTCAGCATTAATGCCTTGGACCTGAGTTTCTTCGAATTTCTGCAGTGCAGGCAGAATGAGAATGTGTCCTTCTGAATAGATAAGCAAGCCCTGAATTAGTTTTCACCCCCCTCAGGGTAACTAATTGAACAGAAGAAAACCCATTTTCAAAACAGAATAAAAATATTTGCTTCCTTTACTTAACAAATAAACTATTTGCTTCCCTTAGTAATGGCTTGTTTGGGCTACTGCCCCTAGATAAGTGCAATTAACTATACTCAGTGGAAATTTTAACCAGTATGTCAAAAAATTTATTATTTTTATTTTTATTTTTTATTTTTATTTGATGTCTATCTTTAGAACTAGTTCAAAACCCATTCATTCCATTTAGATCTGAAGTTAAAATGCAATCTAATTCTTTAATTTAAAAGCATTGTGCTTAGTAGCTATCTATATAGGGCTGACAATGCTGACCCATCTTCAAGGGACAGTACACTTGAGTTGTTTTTCTGTGTTAGTGGTGGAATTCCATAACATTTGTAGGTTTCAGTTTTCTCTTCTGTAAAATGAAGGCCATGGACTAAATAAGATCTAAGCCTTAGAGGCTAAAATTTCTGTTAATCTTTATACATATATAGTTAACAGAAGTTTAGACATTGTTTAACCAGTTCAGATAGAAATTAGTAATTTTCAGTATTTACAGTATTCACTGTAATTTTTGTCATAATGAATGAGAGAGGTGATAAATACATAAGTATATAAAACTCTGCAAATTCAAAGAAATAATGGTTATTATATTTTCCCATTAGGAGGATAAGGATTTAATAATTAAGAATACAACCTCACCTTATATAAATACTACTTTGGAATTTTTATATGAAATATTCAGTTTCTGAGAATTGCTTTGAATAGCTTTGTGGGCTCTTTAAATTTGAATAAAAGTCCTGGCCTAGGGCTCTGACTGCTGATAGGCGACAATATGTTTTTTTCATACCATTTCCTCTGAGAGAAACAGGAGGGAAACAACAAACCGAACGGTGCTCAGTTACGCAGTTGTGTCCGACTCTTTGTGACCACATGGGCTATAGCCCACCAGGCTGCTCTGTCCATGGAATTCTCTAGGCAAGTATACTAGAGTGGGTTGCTATTTCCTGCTTCGGGGGCTCTTCCCAATCCAGGGATGGAACCTGCATACGGCTGTCTTTTTATTCCTTGCCTGCATTAGCAGATGGGATCTTTACTACTAGCAGCCACATGGGAAGCTCCAGATTTGAAATATTCCATATCACATCCCATTATTTACGTGTATAATCTCTTTACCTACTGGATTTAACAATTCCAGCAATTCCAAGGCAGGGATAGAGGAGGGAAGAAACATTTCCTTGAACTAAGATTCAAGAGTATTTGTTTCAAATGTTGAGAAAGGGTAATGTGAAGTTGATCAATCATACAGTAGGTGGTATCAGGGACATACAGAATTGACCTGCATCACATGAAGCTAGAGATTCAATATTTTATTTGACATAGAACGGTCCCCTACTTGTGGTAGTTTGATTTACTGCTTTATAGTAGTGGGAAAGTGATATGGTTCAGTAGCAACCGTACTAAGAATTTTGAAATTTTATCTTTTCTGGGAGCTAGAAATGTAGAGTATGATATTCTCTCATGAAGCGGGCAGTGACAGCAAAGTTCAGCTCCCAATCAGCTATGGGATCATGAGGGTAAACAACTGGCATGCTTAAAGAATTCTGTACTATACAACCATTCTGTTTCAAATTATCAGTACTGTATTCCATAAATTAGATGAGGCATTCAGTACTTTATTACAGGACAGGCTTTGGTTAGGTGATTTTGCCCAGTTATAGGCTAATGTAGAGCTAATGCAAGTGCTCTGAGCACGTTCACGGTAGGCTATGCTCAACTGTGATGTTCAGTAGGTTAGGTGTATTAAATGCATTTTTGACAATGATGTTTTCAACTTATGATGGGCTTATTGGGACATAACCCCACCCTAAGCCAAGGAAGCTCTGTAGTGTAATGGTTGGAAAATGAGCTTATGATCTAAATATACTAGGGTAAAATTGTAACTTTTGATAAGGTTTTTCCCTAATGTTTTGTACATCTAAATGCATACCTGTCATGACATGTGTTTATGCCTGAAGTGAAATTTTGAAGTGGGGAATGCTTCTTTATTTTGTCCTCTATCGGTGTAGCTTTTTGTGTCCTTAAGCACTCTTTCGTCCTCTAAATATCACTACTCTTCAAACTCAAAGAAAGGCATCTGCCAGGTAGATTAACTGGAAAGCTTTTGTGACTTAATATGTCATTCATAGCCCACCAGGCTCCTCTATCCATGGAATTCTCCAGGCGAGAATCCTAGGTTGGGTTTACATTCCCTTCTCCAGGGGATCTTCCTGACCCAGGGATTGAACCTAGGTGTCCTGCATTGTAGATAGATTCTTTACCATCTCAGCCACCAGGGAATCCCCTTAAAATTAATAAAATATTGAATATATTTAAAAGAGAGAGGATTAACTCAAGTGACTGATCTCTAGTAATGAGGTACAAACTAGATCCAAGAAGTATTTCTAATAAAAATGATCTTCCAGATGCTCTTATTCTATAACACAGGGAGGGACCTGCTATTTCTTTCTTTTCTCAAGGTTGTGAGGAGATCTGAGATAAGGTAAACTCACCAGGATTAGCATTTTGTTCACTTCTATTCCTATTTTCCCCCAGCACTTAAACAGTTCCTGACATAGGGTAGGCCCTTAATACATGTATATTAATTTATGAGTCTCTGTCTACCAAAATTACTGTCTCTTACTACCAAAATTCAGGCAAATGCTTTTGAAGAAGAAGAAGTCATAGGTAAGTTTGCCCCATGTAACTAGTTATTTGAGGATAGAGTGAGGAAGTCTATCTGCACTTTTAAGATTCAAAAGGAGCCTGAACTATGAGAGGCTTTCCTATCAGACCAAAGGCCAACAGACAGACTGTTCCTTTGAGTTAAACTCTGGGGCTTGTGGTTCTGTGGTAGTTTCAGCTTTCTTGTGGGTATTTTTTCCTTTTCCTTAAGATATTAGAATTCTGTGAAGTCAAGTTTTCAGGTATTGAGTAGAAAGCTCCCCAGAATAGGAGAGGAAATTATTCTAGCCAATTCTGCCTCTGAGGCAAATGTTTACTGAAGAAGGGCCGTTAATTAATCTTGGGACAATAAAACCCTTTTCCTATCCTGTCTCCAGTTAATAATGCATGACTGAAAGTTATGTTCTAACTGTAAATCAGGGCAAATAAAAACATACCACAAACTTATTTTCCCCCCAAGTCCAATAGCTTGATATGTGTGTTGTTTTAATATTCCCACTTGGGGCTGTACATCTAATGTTATCTTCGAAAATGTGTTAACAAGCCTGAAAATATTGGGGCTTTTTAATACATTTTTATTACAATAGAGGATTTTGAAAAATGAAATCTGATGCATCTTACTCAGAACATAATATGAAAGCAAAATAAGAAATAAAAAGTCAGCAGTAGAATTTAAGCCACATGGTAGAATTGTCTTAATTCATTATTTTGCATAAATACTATATATTTTTTTCATTTATGACATAACTTTATGCTGCTAGCATTTTTAAAATAAGAATGTTTTATTTTTTATCCAGAAGATTTTATATAGTCAAACCTATATCTAAGAAGGGAGCTTGGATGACGCAGTAGTAATGTGTTAAGGCCACCGGCATACTTTTAAAAAGTAACAGACCATTAGGAATAATATTGAGATGAAAGTCTAGAATTTTAGAGAAGACATTTTCGGATTCTTGGAGACATGGATAAGTTGGAAATTAACTCATCATTCAGATACATAGTAGTTTGGTTCAAACAGAATGGGCAATTTCACCATAACAAGAAGTGTGAGGCCACATTGAATACTCTAGAACAGTTTAACTACTTAATGCCTTTGTAAACTGGATAAATTTATTGCATTCCATCTGCACTTTTAAAATTCAAAAGGAGCCGGAACTATGAGAGGCTTTCCTGTTAGACCAAAGGCCAACAAACAGACTGCTCCTTTGAGTTAAACCTGGCTTGAGTTCTGTGGTAGTTTCAGCTTTTTCGTGGATAATTTTTCCTTTTCCTTAAGATATTAGAATTCTATGAAGTCAAGGTTTCAGGTATTGAGTAGCAAGTTCCCCAAGTTTCTACAGAGTAAAATGCAAAGATTGAATTAAACCTGTGTTTTAAGGACCCATTAGGGATTCACTGACTGATACCTGGGAAGTTTGCAGAGAGAAAACTTTTGTGGTATTAGGGTCTGAATTGGATAGCCAACTGCCATAATCAGAATTAATATAGCTTGTTGGATGGATCTCATGCCTCTAAAGAGGTATTTTTAGGAAGGAACAAAAGACTTATGAGAGATCTAGTGGATTTTTTCTTACGTTAGGAAATAGACATTCATAACAAGGCTACAGAAGGTGCACCTTAGTTAAAGTGAGGATAAATCCAATTGTTTATCCTAAGCCAAGTTGTCATCAGAGATGACAACAGAAAAGACAGCACTATGGGCAACAACTGTAAGAGTTTCACTTGGTGAGGGGTCTTATGTGTATTCTGATAAGGGAAACAATTAGCAGTTAACAGGTTTACACTGTGACCCCTATATGTATGGATGTATCAAGAGCTTTTGGGTAATCATTTGGGAAAATATATATGGGCAATAATCTGGACAGAAAAGCAGCAATAGATGCAGGCATTCAATCTGTCAAAAGTAAAGAGATAGGCAAACTCTGATTTAAACAGCCACTTCTAATAACATCTCATTATTTTATAGTAAGTTTCCCAAATATGGAAGTAAAGTGTTTTATTTTTGTTGAAATTTGCTCTTTAAATTGTATCCTGCTTCTTGATAACAAAAGTTGATTTTATACATATTTCCAGAGAAAGAAAAGCAGGTAACAGTGAGTGGGGTGCAGAATTTATGTATTAACATATCATTCTCCTTTGATTTATGAAAGAGGAATGAGTTTGATAATTAAAAGAGCTTGTTGATCCAGCAGAATTTAAAATTAACTTTGTTTCTACGTGGCAATTTTATTTTTTTTTGATATTAAAAGAAAAAAGATTCTGCATTGTAAGTGGATTAGTTAAGCTGATATATAGTATTTTCCTTTATATCATCTGCCATATATTTGTAGAACAAAGATAATACAAATGAATTCACAATATAAATGTACAAGTATCTTCATTATTACATGAACCACTCTGTAATAACGTATTGTGATAGTTTATATGTCAGCTTGACTGGATCATGGGACGTCAGATATATAGTTACTTCTGGGTGTGTCTGTATGGGTGTTTCCAGAAGAGGTTAAGCATTTGGATCAGTGAACTGAGTGGGGGCAAATACCCAGGCTTCATCCAGTGGGTTGTGGGCCTGAAGAGAACAGGAAGATGGAGGAAAGGATGTCTTTCTCTCTCTGGCTCTCTCTTTCTTTCTCTCATTCTCTACCTGATTGCTGAGCTTGGGCATTCATTATATCCTGCTCTTGGCATTTCCTGTTCTCGGGCTTTAGACTTGGACTGAAATCTACACCATTGGCTCTCCAGCTCTCAGGCCTACTAACTATGTCATTGACCTTCCTGGGTCTCCAGCTTGGAGACTGCGCATCATAGGACTCCTCAGCTTCCATCATTACATGAACCAACACGTTATAGTAAGTCTTTTTGTGTATAATCTTTGCTTCCATTTCTTACAAATTATACGTACTTATAAATTATCAGCTATTTGGCCAATTCTTTTTGAGCAAATGTTGTACTGTCATGAAAATTTTGTCAGTGTAAAAATTATCTGCCGTTATAATTTTATGAGCTTATCATGCTCATACTACTTTAAACTGTTCAGTTCAGTTCAGTTACTCAGTAGTGTCTGACTATTTGCAACCCCATGAATTGCAGCACGCCAGGCTTCTCGGTCCATCACCATCTCCCAGAGCTCACCCAGACTCAGGTACATCGAGTCCGTGATGCCATCCAGCCATCACATCCTGGGTCGTCTCCTTCTCCTCCTGCTCCCAATCCCTCCCAGCATCAGGGTCTTTTCCAGTGAGTCAACTCTTTTCATGACATAGCCAAAGTACTGGAGTTTCAGCTTTAGCATCATTCCTTCCAAAGAAATCCCAGGGTTGATCTCCTTCAGAATGGACTGGTTGGATCTCCTTACAGTCCAAGGAACTCTCAAGAGTCTTCGCCAACACCACAGTTCAAAAGCATCAATTCTTCGGCACTCAGCCTTCTTCACAGTCCAACTCTCACATCCATACATGACCACAGGAAAAACCATAGCCTTGACTAGATGGACCTTAGTCGGCAAAGTAATGTCTCTGCTTTTGAATATACTATCTAGGTTGGTCATAACTTTGCTTCCAAGGAGTAAGCATCTTCTAATTTCATGGCTGCAGTCACCATGTGCAGTGATTTTGGAGCCCCCCAAAATAAAGTCTGACACTGTTTCCACTCTTTCCGAACTATTTCCTATGAAGTGATGGAACCGGGTGCCATGATCTTCGTTTTCTGAATGTTGAGCTTTAAGCCAACTTTTTCACTCTCCTCTTTCACTTCCATCCAGAGGCTTTTTAGCTCCTCTTCACTTTCTACCATAAGAGTGATGTCATCCTTACATCTGAAGTTATTGATATTTCTCCTGGCAATCTTGATTCCAGCTTGTGCTTCTTCCAGTCCACCATTTTTCATGATGTACCCTGCATATAAGTTAAATAAGCGGAGTGACAATATACAGCCTTGACATACTCCTTTTCATATTTGGAACCAGTCTGTTGTTCCATGTCCAGTTCTAACTGTTGCTTCCTGACCTGCATACAGATTTCTCAAGAGGCTGGTTAGGTGGTCTGGTATTCCCATCTCTTTCAGAATTTTCCACAGTTTATTGTGATCCACACAGTCAAAGGCTTTGGCATAGTCAATAAAGCAGAAATAGATGTTTTTCTGGAACTCTCTTGCTTTTTCCATGATCCAGCAGATGTTGGCAATTTGATCTCTGGTTCCTCTGCGTTTTCTAAAAGCAGCTTGAACACATTCAAAAATAATTTCTAAGTTTTTTTCCTATTATTTTTCCCACATATCAGGATAAAAATGTAGGTTTTAGAAAACAAAATGCAAAGCCATCAGAGACATAAATAAAAGAAAATATTTTGCATTATTTAGATACATTTTTAGAGAAAATAGACATAATGCTGTAAAAAGGAGAAGACTTCAGAGCCCTCAGTCAGTATGCTGCTGCTGCTGCTGCTAAGTTGCTTCAGTCATGTCTGACTTTGTGTGATCCCACAGATGGCAGCCCACCAGGTTCCCCCGTCCCTGGGATTCTGCAGGCAAGAACACTGGGATGGGTTGCCATTTTCTTCTCCAATGCATGAAACTGAAAGTGAAGTCGCTCAGTCGCTCAGTCATGTCCGACTCTTAGACACCCCATGGACTGCAGCCTTCCAGGCTCCTCCATCCATGGGATCTTCCAGGCAAGAGTACTAGAGTGGGGTGTCATTGCCTTCTCTGAGTCTCAGTATAGTGTAGTACTAACATGTCATTAATGAAGAAACATGTGAATTTAGCTTCTACCTCTATGTCAACCAGAATTGATAAATTTCAAGAAAAGCTGAGATAAAATGTATATGAAGATTCATTAAACAAAACATGTTTTCTGGAGATCTGAATACTTGATGATATAATTTTAATATTAAAGAATGGAAAATGTGAAGATTGCCAAATGACAGAACAGAGCTCAGAAGCAGGGGTGTCATTGCCTTCTCTGAGTCTCAGTATAGTGTAGTACTAACATGTCATTAATGAAGAAACATGTGAATTTAGCTTCTACCTCTATGTCAACCAGAATTGATAAATTTCAAGAAAAGCTGAGATAAAATGTATATGAAGATTCATTAAACAAAACATGTTTTCTGGAGATCTGAATACTTGATGATATAATTTTAATATTAAAGAATGGAAAATGTGAAGATTGCCAAATGACAGAACAGAGCTCAGAAGCACTGAATTCTTCCAAACTGCTAAAATTATACTAGATACTTACTACTTCATTAAAAACCAAAGGATTCTGTATATTTTTTCTATCTTGCAAATTAGGTAGGGGTGTAAAATGTTCAACTGAAGAATGAGAAGGGGCACAATATAGACAACAGTTATCAAATACTCTTGACAAGAAAATGAAAGAATGAATAGAGTTGTGTTCAAAATTGAAATTTAATAAACTATTGAAGCTTTCTAAGCAGAGATTAAAAATGAACATAAGAAAATATTGGCAAGATTTTGTTGAGTGAATTATATTAGATTTTGCCAAGGTAATAGCAAATGCTCAGAGGATAATCCAAGAAACTCTATGATCTATCATGGGATATTTTGCTATTGCAGAAAGTATATAAAA
>SJYC01006491.1:0-47633 GCA_006408675.1 Madoqua kirkii
GACCAACCTAGATAGCATATTCAAAAACAGAGGCATTACTTTGCTGACTAAGGTCCGTCTAGTCAAGGCTATGGTTTTTCCAGTGGTCATGTATGGATGAGAGAGTTGGACTGTGAAGAAGGCTGAGCACTGAAGAATTGATGCTTTTGAACTGTGGTGTTGGAGAAGACTCTTGAGAATCCCTTGGACTGCAAGGAGATCCAACCAGTCCATTCTGAAGGAGATCAGCCCTGGGATTTCTTTGGAAGGACTGATGCTAAAGCTGAAACTCCAGTACTTTAGCCACCTCATGTGAAGAGTTGACTCATTGGAAAAGACTCTGATGCTGGGAGGGATTGGGGGCAGGAGGAGAAGGGGACAATTGAGGATGAGATGGCTGGATGGTATCACTGACTCGATGGACGCGAGTCTGAGTAAACTCCGGGAGTTAGTGATGGACAGGGAGGCCTGGCGTGCTGCAATTCATGGGGTCTCAAAGAGTCGGACACGACCGAGCGATTGAACTGATTTGAACCTATACAGATTCTTTTGATTATATGTCATTGAAACTTCTTGAAATAGTGCATTTTTAAAAACATAAATGCTAATATTTATTATCTTTGTCACATAACTATTTTACTCATAAGTGTTTTTTGTTTTTGTGGCTATTTTGCTAGTGCAGAAATTTTAGCAAGTTTCATGTACTCTAACATTAATTTTAAGTTACTCTGGATATAATGGCATTTTACCAAGCCATATTTGGAAAATGTATCAGAGATACTATAGCACAGAAGTAATAATGTGGTTAGAGTTTTTGAGACATGGGTTTTTCATTTACCATCTGTCTTTGAGGAAGTCACTCATTTCCTAGAATCCCAGTCTGCAGATCTGCAACCACTTAGATAATTAAAACCACCTGAAAGGATTATTGTAAAAATCAAACAAGTTGATACATTTAAAAACATTTTATAAAAGTTAAGATTTTGTTTAAGTCATCTCTCAGAAAAAGGGTGAACCCTCATCAAAATTTGGTTTGGATGTCAATACCGATATTACTATGTACACACCAAGAGGGTATAAAAAAGAGTTATGATTCACTTAAAAGAGATTTTCTGGGCTGAGCAAAACAGACTCCCAAGGTGGTTAAAAAATGGCTTGAGAAGGCAGGAAAGGGAAGTGGAAGGGAGACTAGTTTGAAGTTTTAATGGCAGTTATGGAATGGAGCCAGAGTGAGGGCTCATGGTGCCAAATGTGGGAGTGCCTGGGATTATTTTCTATCAGCTTAACCACACGTGCAGCAGAGAGGTTGGGCTTAAAACTCTATTGGCAACCAAACATCAAGAGTAGAGCCCAACTATTGCCTTCTCCGAACTATTTGTTTAGCCAGTGCAAATTACAGACTTTGGTATTAAGCTGTCAATGCCACTACTGTGGTTGCCTAACAGCCACTTCCTTTCTTCTTCTTTATTGATAGAACTGATCTGCCTCAATAGAGGCTGAAAATTAAACCTGTCCAATGGGACCTGAGAAGAAGTCTGCTAAAGAGCAATTAGGATGATTTTGCTAATAAAAGATATATAGGAGTCAAAATGCCTCATTTCTTTATCATCAGGATATTTTGTGATTCAAATTCATAATTGAATACATTAATAAAATTTAGATTTATTCAAGAACATTTTAGCATGAATCCAGAAAATCCATTGTGTTCCAAAAAGTCTAATCTGAGCAACATGAAATAAAGTAGACGAAGGCAAATATGATGTTTCTTCTTGGTATCAACTCATGTTCATAACAGTGGCTACCTCCTGGTAATCAAATGGTCTAATTGTTAGTAGTAAAGTACTTTGATTGACAAAAGCACAGTAAATTTTTAGTCAGTAAATATACATTGTAGACTAGATACAAAAATTCAAATTCTGGAATCTGTGTGTGAAGCATTCTTTGCTGTCTTCAGTTTAAATAGATGGATTGAAAGCATTCTTTCTTTCCTTGAGGATTAGTACTTTGAAAGGGGATTGTAGTAGCAGAATATAATGACTCTGTAAAGATGCCAACCAGAAGTCCAGAACCTGTGACCATGTTACATTACGTGGTAAATGGGATTCTGTAATCAGTGACGGAAAGAGTTTTAGGTGGGAAATCCTGCATACTTTAAACATTGTTGCAGACTCTGTAGTCTAATTTCATCCTCATAATTCTAACCTTGAAGCAATGGACAGACATAGCTATATTTAACTGACTTAAATATGGGCTGTGTTTGAATGTACAGGCTTCCCTTGTGGCTCAACTGGTAAAGAATCTGCCTGCAATGTGGGAGACCTGGGTTTGATCCCTGGGTTGGGAAGATTCCCCTGGAGAAGGGAAAGGCTATGCACTCCAGTATTCTGGCCTGGAGAATTCCATGGAATTGATGCTTTTGAACTGTGGTGTTGGAGAAGACTCTTGAGAATCCCTTGGACTGCAAGGAGATCCAACCAGTCCATTCTGAAGGAGAACAACCCTGTGATTTCTTTGGAAGGAATGATGCTAAAGCTGAAACTCCAGTACTTTGGCCATCTCATGCGAAGAGTTGACTCATTGGAAAAGACTGATGCTGGGAGGGATTGGAGGCAGGAGGAGAAGGGGACGACCAAGGATGAGATGGCTGGATGGCATCACTGACTCTATGGACGTGAGTCTGAGCGAACTCCGAGAGATGGTGATGGACAGGGAGGCCTGGCGTGCTGCGGTTCATGGGGTCACAAAGAGTCGGACACAACTGAACAATGGAACTGAACTAAACTGTATAGTCCATGGGGTTGCAAAGAGTGGACGTGACTGAGCTACTTTCATTTTCACTTTCAACTGACTTAAATGGGTCTGTCCCTCTGCTAATCTTATTGAGATGGCATTTTGGAGATTAACTTTTGATTATCAACAGTATTCCAACCAAATGTTGTTTACAATCTCTATCCCCTACTGTAGAAGGTATTAATGATGAACATCCTATTTACCCATCTTCTCCAGGAGCTCTGAAATTATGTATGTAAATAAAACAGCATGCATTCTCATGTTGTTATTGAAGTGTGTTGAGAAAAATATTATTCCTCCCTCAATTAAAGTACAGGTAATTAAAGAATTATAGATCCTTCTTTGTTCTTAAATCCTAACATCAGCTTTTATTTATTTTTAAATGTTAATTATTGGAAATATGGGCTTCCCTGATGGCTCAGTGGTAAAGAATCTTCCTGCCAATGCATGAGACATGCGTTTGATCCTTGGGTCTGTAAGATACCCTGGAGAAGGAAATGACAACACACCTTCACTATTCTTGCCTGGGAAATCCTATGGACAGAAGAGCCTAATGGGCTACAGTCCAGGGGACTGCAAAAGAGTTGGACAGGATTTAGCAACTAAACAACAACAACAGCAACATTGGAGATATGCAAGCTGTGAATAAAAGTTTCAAGTTATTTTTTAATATAAAATTTCCAAATATTCTTTCTACCATAGAATGTCTTTTTTTTCTCTCTTCCATCTTCTCTATTATCCCTGTTTCTATGTGACATCTGAGGGAGAAATGTTGAAAGCTAAAATACTATTTTGCTAACTGATAGTTGTAGCTTCTACTGGGCATCCTTTGACAATGCAGTTATATAATGATAATAACCAAAAAATGCATCATCATATTATATCTGTGATTTCTCCATCCAATCATCTTGTTAAAGGGTTCTCAATCCAGAGGCTATAAGGAAACACAGGTCAAGAAATCTGTTCTGTCACTTCTATTTCCTAATTTTCTAGTTCTTAAGTTGCATGACAATATTTTTGTGTTAAATATTTGGGAAATTGTATACTCATTCTCATACGAATAAATAGGAAATGAAACTGGCTCAGTTTATCCTGAAGAATGGTCCCTGTCTTAGAGCTCCTTTCTGAGTATATATTGATTATTTTTAGTTATATAGGCAACCATGCATAGCTGAAACATTATCAAATTAAACTTGTTTCTTAGATATACATTTTTGCTGGTGAATTGCAATTTGGAAACTGAGTCTGTATTACTGTATCTGTATTAGAATACCATAAAACCTAACATCTTATTTCATCATTTGAGTTACTTGTGCCTTGTCTTATAGCCCATATCATTAACAATGAGGTAAAGAAATCAACATCTGCTTTTCCCTACAAAAACCATAAATCTCATGTGCTTAGTTATCCCAGATATAATCTGAGAGAATTTATGCCAAAATGACAATCTTGGAAAGTCCTGGTTATGTAAAAAAAATATTTATAAAGGAAAATATTCCAATAATTTACTCAAGTGATAAATCTGCGTTCCTTGTGAAATTTAAACTCTTATAACTGTTAATTGCTGTGACTCCTATTATGAATCAGTGTCAGTACTATATTAGTATCTTTAAATTTATAAGATGTACTTTTAGAAGTCACATTTCCTAGTCCTTATCTCCTAAGAAGACTTACATATTTTGACTCCATTATATAACATAAGAAACCATTTTTTATATATCTGAATAACATACGTCAATGTGAGTGGTGTGTGATTCCAGGTAGCTTATCTAAAAATAATATTTATAGCATATCTAAATTGTGCAGTTGGCTTGATATTAGCATATTGATACATAACATCTATTTTGAGAGGCCAGTAAAATATGGGTAAACAGAGATCTTCCATTACTACTGAAGAACATTATTATATTCTTGGAAGAAAAAACGGATTCACAGACACAGGATGTGTAATTTGGAAAAGAGTGCTATAATCCTAATCCAGTAAATCAACCCAGTTAAATTCTTCTGTAGCACTTATTCATTTTTGTCATATAGCAGAGTTAACCATTTTATATTATCTTCTCTTCTACTGCTGCATGTGTTAGTCGCTCAGTAGTGCCCGACTCTTTGCGACCCCATGGACTGCAGTCCACTAGATTCCTCTGTCCATGAGATTTTCCAGGCAAGGATACCGAAGTGGGTTGCCATTTCCTTCTCCAGGGGATCTTCCCAACCCATGGATCGAACCCAGGTCTCTTGCACTGCAGGCAAATTCTTTACCCACTGAGCTACAAGGGAAGCCCTCTACTGCTGCTGCTGCTGCTAAATCACTTCAGTTGTGTCTGACTCTGTGCGACCCCATAGACAGCAGCTCCTCTGTTTCTGGGATTCTACAGGCACTGGAGTGGGCTGCCATTTCCTTCCCCAATGCCTGAAAGTGAAAAGCCAAAGTGAAGTCGCTCAGTTGTGGCTGACTCTTAGCAAGCCCATGGACTGCAGCCTACTAGGCTCCTCCGTCCATAGGATTTTCCAGGCAAGAGTACTGGAGTGAGGTGCCATTGCCTTCTCCTAAACTACCACTAATTACTGGGTATGTTTGTGTTAGGGACTTGCTGCCAACAGAGACCACCAGACGGAGCTTCGAGAGAAGGAATTTATTAGAGAATTCGGATCCGGGCCCCCACCAAGCCAATTATAGGTGGAGAGCCCCGATGCTTTGCTTCGGGGCTCTTTTATACCTAAGTGAAGGGGATGATTGAAACAAGGCGAATTGGCAAATCGGGATTGGGTACACAGTGGGTCAGGTTTATGATGCAGATTGTAGCAAGATCCTGTTTCTCAGGCAACAAGTTCCTGTTTCTCAGGGTAAGAATCTCATTCTTGGGTGCAGAACAAACATTGTGGTTTTACTCAGTACATTGTTTCTCAGCCACAGGTGTACACGAGCTCCCAATCCTGAAACTCCCTCCCACCTCACATAAATCTTGGTTCAAATCTCGACCCAATCATTTATTGACCATCTGGCTTCTCTGCTGGTTGTTAGGGACTTTTGTGCGAGTGGGACTTTCCGCTCGGATGAACCCTACCTGCCCCTTTCTTAACTGTCAGGTCCCCTGCTGAAAAGTTTTCTTCTTCAGTTTGTATTTATTCAAAGGAAAGAACAGATATTCAGTGTATGACTGTGAAATAAAATTGCATAATGTAGGGGATAACAGACAAAAATTGGTGAAATTTGAAAAAAAATTGACCAAAGTCAATTTATGGTACTTTCCATTGATGCTTTATGTGCAAAAGACCATAGAAAGAAATCAGAGCTTATTACATGTAGCACCAAGCATCTCACTTATTAGTAAGTCTCCTCTCTGGTGATGTTATATATCGATATATAGACTCCAGATGCCTTGTCTGATCCTTTCTATCAAGCATCTCTTTAGGGAAATGTCCCCACTTTGTTCTTAGTCTATTTGTGTAATGTGGGATTGATCTCATCTCCTAGGAAAATATCCCATGCAAGGTCTGTGCAGTCACAGCAGATCAGAGATGGGTTCAGGAGTACATGACTCAAACAACGATGCTAAGATTCCCATGTAGAGGGTTTTGTTAGAAATTTTGTAAAATAATAACCTTTTATTTCCAGGAATTATGAATATTACCTCTCCCCAAATTTGATCCTATAGTTCCCAGAGACCATCTTTGCCACCTCATAGAAATAATTTGCCCATAAGTAAGCCAACATGGGAAAAATAGAAAGATGGAAAGAGATGCTTAGGTGACTTGTTTAGATTTCCCATTGATTCAGCAACCCCTCTAGCCAGTAGTACCCTAAACTTTAGATTTAATAACATTTGCAAACATAGGAAACAGGACCAATGGTAGAAATAGGAAATGGGCTTGTAGTTTACAAGCAACAGGCCCTAAAATGTGGATGTGTTAAAGAGAGTTAGATTGAATGACAATGGAGATTGTCTTCCCAAAGCTGCAATGTTAGCATATTTTATATACATAGTTGGAGTTGTTATCAAACTGCTACCGTTTTAGACAAAATGTCTTTCAAGGTCTGTATTTTAAGTCCCTAAAATTGCCATACTGTGAATGGCTTTCTGTAAATGTGTCTTGGTGAAATAGACATCACTCACAAGTATTAGTCTTAGAGCTAGAGGCAAATAATTAGATAAAACCCTGGGTTACTTACCTCTGTATATGTAGTATTTTTATTTTTAATTGAAGTTGCAATAGTAGAGTTATTGAAGCTAGAACTTTTAAATGTGTGAGAAGAGAAGTTTGCATGTATCATTGTCAAGGTTTGAAATGTAGTGGACACAGTGACCACAATAACTGTGTGAAGCCATGATTCCTCCATTCTTAAACTATGTAGCTCAAGGGAGACTGACTCACCCTATGAGTTCAGGGAAAAGTAGGAGGCACAGAGCTGACTATCAGAGTAACATGGAAGTTACTATACAAGGGTAGCTATACAACCAAACCAGGCCAAAATGTTCCCATCTCAAAACTTTTGCAGCATAAAAGCACTCTCTTTTAAGTGCTGTTAGTTAAGCTGGTGGTGATTATTTTTACAAATGTGGAGAAAGTATTTGAATGTGAAAGAAAAACAAGCAATCAGAACTGAGAAGTGGAGAAAAATGATGGGTGAAAAAGAGAGAGAGAAGAGAAGAAAATAAAAGAAAGGAAGGAAATAAGGGAGAAATGAAGAGAAGGAGAAAGGGAGGAAAAACAGGAAGCCTGGCAGTATTTTTGCAATCTTTATTTAAGCTCAGAATATTTCTGATATTCTCTGTAGTGTGAGTCAATAAACTCTCTTTGACCTAATCAAATTTGAGTTAAAAATAAAACTGAGTTGTATTTCTGTTGTTTGCAACTAAGAGAACTGTTACAGAGGTCACATTTTAAGAGATACATTTCCAAATAAATAAATATCCAAACACTCAATTTTAAAAGCTCATATGTTTCACTCATGTGAAAAAAACTTTAGATCTTAATCCACAGTCAGTATGATACTATAATTTTCTAAGCAATTCCAGTGAATTAATTTTTTTGAGTTTTAAGCTTTAAGTAGATAAAATCCAGGTAATTTGTTATAGAGAAAATGCTATAGACAGGCATCTTGAAGACAGTAAGTTATAGTTGACCACATGATGTTAAAAAGATACAAAAGCTATAAAAATTTTATATAAATATTAGAAAAATCTATGGTTAAAAGAGGGCAGCTAAAATATGAGTAAAGTCTTTACTATGACTTTTTGAGAGAAATAATCTCTTAATTTTCTTGTTATGTCCTTTAATTCTCATAACCCTTCTGTGAGGCAGGTATGATTATGTTCCTTCTTCTCCAAATTGGAAGCTGACTCTCACAGAGATGGCCTTGCTGGTGAATTAGTGAGGGTAATATAGGTGAAGCTCTATAAGATATCCTGCAGAAGGGAATGGCAACCCACTCCAGTATTCTTGTCTGGAAAATTCCATGGACAGAGGAGCCTGATGTGACCCCAGTCTGTAAGGTCACAAAGAGTCGGACATGACTGAGTGACTAACATACTAGTAATAAATAACATTTCAACATTTCTGAGACCTAACCCTGTAAGTCCTTGCAGGACATCTGGTCCTGTCCAAAAGGTCCATAAGACATTCGGTTTATACTTGCTCCTTTCCAAAACCATTGGACCAAGTATGCTTATAGATATTTTGGATAAGACCACATTTTAAGGATCTTTTGGCATGAACCAAATAGCCTATGGATGTTTTAGAAAGACCAAATGTCCACTAACTCTGTAATTATGTTTCTTGCTTAACAGTTTTGAGTAGATAGTAAGGTCTGCAGGTTAGCTCTCCTCCTTCTAGTTATTTATTTGCATCCTGATGGAGGCTCTGTGGTATTCCATACTTGACTTTCAAGAGAAAGTCACAGAAAGTAGAGAGACCATGGAGGAGTCTGTGAAGGAAGAATTTATGGACTGGATCTGGAAGGGGCACACACCATTTCCATGACATTCCATGAATAGAATTTACTCATTGCTAGTGAGTGTGAAAGTGTTAGTTGCTCGCTCAGTCGTGTCCCACTCTTTGTGACCCCATGGACTCTAGTCTGGCTGGTGCCTTTGTCCATGAAATTCTCCAGGTAAGAATACTCAAGTGGGTTGTCATTCCCTTCTCCAGGGGGATCTTCTTGACCCAGAGATTGAACCTGGGTTTCCTGAATTGCAGACAGGTTCTTTTCCATCCAAGCCAGAAGAGAAGCCCACTCATTGCAAGAGAGGCTGCTATATGTTGCCTGGCTGTGGGCTCAAAAAAGGATGAACCATTTTTAGCAGATAGTTAGCAATATTGTCTTTCTCATTTACTTTAAAATTTTTAGTTAATATAATGTTAATAAAATTACAGAGAAAAGTACACTGGAAAAAGAAGAAACAAACATAAAAAATTAAAAATAAATACATTTTTAAGACATTAAAAGCTAGAACAAGATCCTGGATGGAAAATTGTCAACCTATATTTCAGGAAATTTGAAACTAAAAATGTGCCCAGTATGTAGTTAATTGGTTGCTTTTAAAAATAGTGCTATCGTTTACTTCCTTTGTTATCTTTTAGCCACATTAAACTCTTGACTACAAAGTGTTCTTTCTTACTTTCTAGTTGATGACCAGGCATTCATCCATTCGTTCATTTATTTATTTATAATTAATTCATTTATTTAGCATTGAACCCATTTTTCCCCACCATCTCCTCTTCAGTGATATTTACTTATTTTTCAAGTCTCAGAGCATAGGGTTCTCTTCTGGAAAACCCTCCCTTATCCCAAATTCAGGAGAAGCATTCTTCTTCTTTGATTAAATAGAGCTGAGTCTTTCTTCTACTAAACCAAAAACTGCATTTGCATATGTCTCTTCTAGTATTAAATTTAATAAAGAAATCAACAACTGAAATTATTAAAAGAATATCCATTCTTTACTCAATATTTCTCAAAGAATGCCAATCCTAATTTTTAAACAAAGCAATAGTTCTTAAAATTCTTTTCCATAGTAAATGCCCTTGAAGCTTCTCTCCAAGCCCTATTTTTCCTTCCTTATCAAACGCACATCCCCACATTGAGACTGACATACTCTTGACTCTTTCACCCCTCCTGTCACTTACTTGGATGCATGTTTCATTTTCTCCCTTCCTTCTTCAATATAATAACTTCCTATGCAGAGCAATTCTCAGAGCAGTGTGCAGATTCATGCTGATTCTAGATACATATGCTGCAACAGTGAGAAAGCACAGAATCTCAGAAGAAGCACTTTGATAGAGTTGTTTTGTGTGATGCATCTAGTAACAAACATGGGCTTGATTTTTGTACTGCTTAATTTCATTTTATACTACTTTATTGTTTTCAAAAATACAGTAAATAAATATTTTTATTGTATTATATTTATTGTTGTTCAGTTGCTCAGTCATGTCTGACTCTTTGCAATCCCATAGACTGCATCATGCCTGGCTTCCCTGTCCTTCACCAACTCCTGCAGCCTGCTCAAACTTATGTCCTTTGAGAGGGTGATGCCATCCAACCATCTCATCCTGTGCCGTCCCCTTCTCCTCCTGCCTTCAGTCTTTGCTACCATCAGGGTCTTTTCTAGTAAGTTAGCTCCTCAATCAGGTGGCCAAAGTATTGGGGCTTTAGCTTCAGCATCAGCCTTTCCAATGAATATTCACAGTTGCTTTCCTTTAGGATGGACTGGTTGGATCTCCTTGCAGTCCAAGGGACTCTCAAGAGTCTTCCCTAACCGCACAGTTCAGAAACATCAATTTTTCAGCATTCAGCCTTCTCTATGATTCAGCTCTCACATCTACACATACACTACTTGAAGAACCATAGTTTTGACTGTATGGACATTTGTCAGCCAAGTAATATCTTTAGTTTTTAATATGCCATCTAGATTTGTCATAGTTTTTCTTCCAAGGAATAAGCGTCTTTTAATTTCATGGCTGAAGTTACCATCTGCAGTGATTTTGGAGCCTAAGAAAATAAAATCTGTCACTGGATCCATTGTTTCCCCACCTATTATATTGGCTTGTGATAAATTGGAAATCTGGTTCAATTCCTGGGTTGGGAAGATCCCCTGGAGGAGGGAATGTCAGCCCACTCCAGTATTCTAGCCTGGGAAGAAATCCCATGGACAGAGGAGTCTGGCAGGCTACAGTCAATAGGATCACAAAGAGTCGGATGCTACTGAAGCAACTTAGCATGCCTGTGATAAACTGGGGGAAAAACTGGTCCTTCAGAGTTTGAGAGACCTTGTTCTAGTTTCTCTTGGAGTTGATATTTAATGTATTTAACTACCTTTATAAGACATACATCATCCAACTGGAATGGAGGCAAAACAATGTTTTTTTTTGCTTCTGAACAGGTGTTTGAATACCGGCCTCTTTACTAGAGGTCTCCCTTTCCTGATTTTCCCAATCCTATAAAACAGCTCAGGAACAAAGCATGCCTTTCCAAGGTAATGCAGCAGGAAAGACCAAGAGGCAAAGACAATATTTTCTTTTGCAGCTTGCTAAATGTCTTGGGAGGTTGGCAAGCAAGAGAAATAGAAAGGATCAGAGGCTATGGTCTGTCAAGTATCGACACTTAGAATTTAACATCTTTTCTTTGATACTCCTTGTAAGATATAAAATCATTTTAGAGGAAAAGGACTGAAGACATGATATACATTTATATATGAGATTAATCTCTTGTTGCAGATTCAGGAATTTCAGTTTCTTAAGAGATATTAGCAACTATATTATTGCTGTTAAAGGAAGATTGTTAAGATAAATAATGAAGAAATCCTGTGTTTAAAAACAACTTTATTAGATACTTTTTATTTTGTACTTCTTTATAAAAGTCTTAATAAGACCATATAAGTCAAGTTTTCCTGAAGGAAACTTGTATTTAGGTTAGGTTACTGTTTATTTGCATATTATTATTCAGTTTCTTTGCTTGTATCTAATTTTATGACAAAAATTCCCACAAAGAATCCAGTGATTGCTGTACTTTTAATACAAACATGCTATATATTCTATTTTATTTTTTATTTTTTTGGTTGTTTATTCTTTTTTTTATTTAATACTTTATTCTACTTTACAATACTGTATTGGTTTTGCCATACATTGACATGAATCAGCCATAGGTGTAAACGATCTCCCAATGCCGAAGCTCCCTCCCACCTCCTACCCCACACCATCTCCCCGGATCATCCCATACACCAGCCCCAAGCATCCTGTATCCTGTATTGAACATAGACTGGCACTTCATTTCTTAAAACAACTCCTTTTTTTAATTTAGTTTTTTTTTAAATTTTATTTTCACTTTATAATACTGTATTGGTTATGCCATACATTGACATGAATCTGCCATGGGAGTATACGAGCTCCCAATCCTGAACTCCCCTCCCACCTCCCACCCCATATCATCTCTCTGGATCATCCCTGTGCAACAGCCTCAAGCATCCTGTATCCTGTATACACAATGGAGTATTACGCAGCCATTAAAAAGAATACATTTGAGTCAGTTCTAATGAGGTGGATGAAACTGGAGCCAATTATACAGAGTGAAGTAAACCAGAAAGAAAAACACCAATACAGTATACTGACCCATATATATGGAATTTAGAAAGATGGTAATGATGACCCTGCATGCGAGACAGCAAAAGAGAAACAGATGTATAGAACAGACTTTTGGACTCTGAGGGAGAGGGAGAGGGAGAGGGTGGGATGATTTGGGAGAATGGCATTGAAATAGGTATGCTATCATGTAAGAAAACAACTCCTTTAATGTTCTATTGAGCTGTTAAATTCTTAGATAGCAGTGTTTATAAAAATAAAATGTTAAGGAAATAAATTTTCTTGAGAGATGTATATTTGTAAGGCCTTTTGCACCCCATTTTGAAAATGGCTTCATGTTGACTTTCTACTCCTTTGTTTTCTGAAAGCACTTCCTTGGGATCCACATACTTTGCTTCCTCAAAGCTTTAATTATACAGGAAATACTTTGCATTATTTAGGAAGGCATTTGAAAATAACATGGTTAGCCACCTTCCTTCTAGCATCAGTAAATTTTCCTTTACTTGCATTATCCTTAGATTTCAAATGCTGAGTCACATAATATATTGATCATCTTATGAGTTAAGTGGGTTGTATAAACCATTCTCCCCTCACATACTCTGGCTACATCTTTCTCTTCCTTTCATTTACTGCTTCAGTGATCACCACATTTAGACAGCTCTCAAATCATCTTTAGTCCTAAGCATTCTCTTTGTTGACAATGAATTGGTAAGAGCCTAATGAATACCTTTGCTTGCATATACTTGGGTTATGAGATTAGAATGAGATTAATTTTCTCTACCCACTCTCATTCTCATTCCTGATGGTATAATTTACTCTTTTTTATTGTCATTATTTTTAGTAGTAGTAACATCAATCTTTCAGTTGCCTGGGATACAATATCTTTTTCCTGTTCTTCTTTATCTGATTAGTCTCTAAATCGTGATTTTACCTCAAAAATACCTTTTGTATCTTTCCTCATCTTTTCCCTTTATACTTCTATTCCTTTTGGCCTGCATTTTACTTCTTACTTTTAATTTCTTGCCATCAATTTCACCCTCCATTCTATCACTAACATTTTCTTTCTAAATCACAGGTTGGTTGATAATGACATTTCCTCATTTCAAAAATCTTCCAGTTTTCTACTAATTGAAGAATAAATTCAAACTCGTTAGCATAGAAATCAAAGTCTTTCAGATATGTGTGGTTTAGTATAAAGTAGAACTTCATTGAATTCAGTATCTTCCTCATTTCCAAGATCTGCCCTTTTACATGTCTGTATCTTTGGGAATATTTTTCTTTCTAATTCATTTCTTAACATATCATTGTCCTCCTAAATGGTCAAAGCTTACCCGAAATGCCTCCTTATTACCTATATACAGGAGGCTCATTTCTGCAAAATCTAAGGGAGATTGGTTTGGATCTCTGCTTTGGTTTTATTACAAACTTAGTATAGTTTTGTTGCAGATTCTTTTAAGTTAGTTATCAATATATGTGCTCAGAATTTCAAAAGTACTGTTGAAGCTATCTCTCCTGCCATCCTTTTTAAAGAAAGCTTGAGTTGAAAGTCATAGATTTTAATTTCTCCACATGGGCCTCAGCTCAGTTCCCATGGGCTTTTGACGGCAGTATCTTGCTGAGTTACGAACTGATATGGTCCTAGTTTGGAAAGATGTAGCATATTTTTCATATTGTAAGAATGTTCCCAAATACTATTCCAGTGGTAAGGAGATACTTCCTACCAGGTAATTCCTTCTCTCACTGTGCTGGACTAATTTAGAGATGTATATTCATTTCCTAAGGAGATTTTTGATTTTTCAATATGAAGCAAATCTACAAACTTTTAGGTTTTAAACTTTTTTTTTTAGAGTTTTGAACTTCCTATACAAATGCACAGACACACACCCAAACACACACACATGTCATTTGTTTCCCTTTTAGCACAAATCACAGTGCTCTGCTCATATTGTTTGATGCATGCTCTTTAAGCTAGATTTGTTTTACTTTGTCTAAACAGTGTGGGCCATAGAGATGGCAGATAGTCTGAAGCAATATTATTAGGAGTCTTCTATTCTGCTCTTTTTGTGGTGTGGTAAAAATTCTGTATATCCTCTCCTTCACAATAAACTGAAACATCCTACAGGAAGCCTTTACTACTGCTTTTGTGAATTACTAGAATTGGTAAGAATCTTAATTTCTTGCTTCAGTAAATAAAAGTGCTGGGCTGACCTGACTGAATTTTCTTGCAATTCAAGGAGAATCAAATTCACCTCAGCCCTTGAAAGAATCAGGAAATAGTGCCAAGTGGCTCACAAATGTGGTGAATTTGTCTCATGTGGATTCAGACTCACAAATTTCAGATAACTGTGATTTCTAGGCATTCTCAGTGGTTTTAGTTCAACAGAAAAAATAGCGGTTTAAAGCACTTACCTGAATATATATATCTATATACAACTAAACATGTACCTATACCCACAAAACATTACATCTTAGTAATAGTAAACTCTCATTTCGTATGATGTTGTGACATTTTAACACCTTTGCAGGAAAAAAAAAATGATATACAGAATCCTCTGCAAGTTATATCATTTCAATTTTACACTTTAGAGATTTCATCTCTTGATGGGATCCCTTTTATAACCTGACTAATGTAAGGTTATGTTGTCTTTCATTCCACCCTTGATCATCCTTTCAGCAGAGCAAGGCTAATGTTAAGATCATTAAGCTCTGGAAGAATTTCCTGCTGGTTTTTTAGATAATCACAATATTTTTCATTTCATAAAAAACATGAAAGGAATTACTACTTCTCTCTCTTATTTCATATATTAAGTGTTTGGGATGGAGGCAAAAAGGAGTAATACAATTAAGATCCTGAATGAAACAATCTTAACTATACTTCTGAATTAAACTATCTCCCAGAAGCATGGTCCTATGTGTATTTTGGATGGCCCTCTGCCTGAAAATGAAGCTTTGAATTTAGGAACTAGTTTAGATGTTTATCTAAATTTTCATATTTCAACTAGTTCTTTAAACCTCATTGTGAATAGCCAAGTACAGTAGCTACCAGAAATCTAGCTTGAAAACTGATATTTTCTACCACTATTTATATTCCAGTTAACCTACTGAGAATATATTATAGCTTTATTATGCTAATGTTATCTTTGGTGTTATTTTGTAGAGCTTTTTCAGTTGGTGATGGACAGGGAGGCCTGGCATGCTGCGATTCATGGGGTCACAAAGGGTCAAGCACGACTGAGGGACTGAACTGAATTGAAATATTATATGAAATTATTTTATTTATGCAATCACATATACTGTGCTTATATATTAATGTCAAAGGAATGTTAGTACTATCTGGACTGCTCCAGAATGACAGTGGAATCTGAATAATTAATTGTCTGCTGAAAGGTCAGCTTAGCTGTCTCCACAAACATTTAGAAAGGCACTTACGTTTCAGTCATAAAGTACTTAACCATAACTTTGATTGTTTATTTCTTACCACCATTATATGAGGTCAGTAAGAATTATCTTTGTTGCTATGATTCTATGAATAGAGGAATTGAAGGATATGGAAATAGATGGAAACTGTGGTTAAGCCAGTTACCCAAAGTTATAACCAAGGTCACAGATACAATAGAAATCTGAAATTACATGTCTAAGCCCTTTGTGTTGTTTCATTGTTCAATCAAAGGAGACAGATTACTTCTTAGATGTGGTATGTTTGCAATTTTTAGCTTAGAACAAAACAATATCTTGTATTTATATGGCACTTTTAAGTTTCATCTCACCCAATCATTCAGCAATCATTCAGCAAATATTTCTTTTGTGCCTACTATATGAACTGCACTATGAAGGAGTGTATACATAGTAATGTCATAATTTCTGTCTTCAAGGAGCTTCATATACATAATTCATTGTAATATAAGACATGGAGGAGGGAAAATCACATAATAACCATTGGAAAGAAACACAATCCAAGATCAAAGGGCAGAAGTTGATTTTTTTTCTAAGAATCTCTTAAATTTTTCTTTGCTTTCCCAAGTTCACATGTAGGCCTGAGGCTGGTGTGTATAGCCACTTGGACAGCCAATTTTGAACCAATAACATTGTTTAACATTTACTTGACTAGATAAGTATAATTAATTTTCTATTTACTAAAGATATAAATCTTTTTGAGTTTCAAAATAAGAAAATTACAACCTGCAGGATGAGTGAATCTTGATTAAGAGTGTCAAATGTGAGATTTAATGTTTTCAAGTCTTTAATTTTTGCTTTTGAACCCTTGGATAGTGCTTAACTGATAAAAAAACTGTGGGCCTTCCATGAATTCTTGCCATCCCAGGGTCATGTCATGGTGACAAAAGAAGGATAGAGTATATTATGTTCTCAGATGCTGCTACAAACTGAGTATCAATAGAATGAATAGGAAAAACAGAAGCAAAATGTCTATGAGGCTTCCCCAGAAGCTCAGTGGTAAAGAATTCACCTGCAGTGCAGGAGCTACAGGAGATGTGGGTTCAGTCCCTGGGTCTGGAATGTCTCCTTGAGGAGGGCATGGAAACCCAGTTAGTATTCTTGCCTGGAGAATGTTATGGAGAGAAGAGCCTGGTGGGCTACAGTCCATAGTGTTGTGAAGAGTTGGACACAACTGAAGTGACTTATGGCAGAAAGTGAAGAGGAACTAAAAAGCCTCTTGATGAAAGTGAAAGAGGAGAGTGAAAAAGTTGTCTTAAAGCTCAACATTCAGGAAACGAAGATCATGGCATCCGGTCCCATCACTTCATGGGAAATAAATGAGGAAACAGTGGAAACAGTGTCAGACTTTATTTTTTGGGGCTCCAAAAATCACTGCAGATGGTGACTGCAGCCATGAAATTAAAAGGCGCTTAGTCCTTGGAAGAAAAGTTATGACCAATCTAGATAGCATATTCCAAAGCAAAGATACTACTTTGCTGACTAAGGTCCGTCTAGTCAAGGCTATGGTTTTTCCAGTGGTCATGTATGGATATGAGAGTTGGACTGTGAAGAAGGCTCAGCGCCGAAGAATTGATGCTTTTGAACTGTGGTGTTGGAGAAGACTCTTGAGAGACCCTTGGACTGCAAGGAGATCCAACCAGTCCATTCTGAAGGAGATCAACCCTGGGATTTCTTTGGAAGGAATTATGCTGAAGCTGAAACTCCAGTACTTTGGCCACCTCATGAGAAGAGTTGAGTCATTGGAAAAGACTCTGATGCTGGGAGGGATTGGAGGCAGGAGGAGAAGGGAATGACCGAGAATGAGATGGCTGGATGGCAGCACTGACTTGATGGGCGTGAGTCTGAGTGAACTCTGGGTGATAGTGATGGATAGGGAGGCCTGGCATGCTGCGATTCATGGGGTCACAAAGAGTCGGACAAAAATGAGTGACTGAACTGAACTGAACTGATGTGACTTAGAATGCACAAAGTGTCCGTAGATTATATCTTAGAATATTATCTCAATACATTCTCTTTCAGTAAGTTGTTATATAGTCCTCAAGGTTTTTCATATATATATATATATATATATATATATTTTTTTTTTTTTTCTCAGAGCTGTCCAAGAAGATCAGATATGACTTCTTGTCCTAGAAAGTAACTGCCAGGTTTTGAAAGTCCAGTAGGATTGGGTAGGTTCCTCAGCAGAGCATAAGATCTCCCATAAGATCCTCTGTCCTCTCTCCTCCCAGCCTTGAACCTCTTCTCTTATCCTTCCTCAGAGAGCCAGTCACAGGCAAGCAGAATTCCCCCTGAAGATAAACTACCTGTGGTTTTAAGTCAACCATGTAGATGTGTTAAGCAGACAAAGGCATTATCACTCACCTGAAACCCTACCCTTATCTTTTCTTTTCATATTCCACTAACCCTCTGATTTTCTTAGTCTGAGATATCACCCCAGGCCTCATCAACTCTGTTTAAATTTGCCTGTAAAGAATCCTGGAAAAAGAGGGGAGCACTCAGTCAAGTGACCAAGTCCCTATACCTCCACATTTCCTTCATGAGTGGGCATTTTTATCTCTTTTCTTTCCTGGCCCATGTCTTGCATGAGCGGAGAAACTGGAGTGGAAAGACACTAAGCCACTATGGAATAGACAGGCTCCACTCCTGATCCATCTCTGGATTCCTGAGACCACCTCTAAGACCCCTAACTTCCATGTCATTAGATGTGCTCCATGACCCTTGAGTATAACTGGTTATGCAGTGTTCTTCCATTCCACAGGTAAATCAAATGGGAGTTCTTCCATTTTACTAGTGGCTAGTTGTTGTCCTAGAATGTTCTCTCTCTAAGGCCTCTCTACACAGAGAGTTGCCTGGCCTTAGAGGCCTTAAAACCAAAACCTACAGAAAAGCAGGGCAATGAAAATTACTCATAATAAAATAAAAAGACCAAATACTGTAGGTTTTGATTTCTCTTCCATATTCTTTGGTAATTTCCTTATATACACAATTTCTTTGGAAGGTGTGTCAAAGGGCTTAATTTAGATAATAAAATAAATCTTTCATTTTGTACTATGCAACCTATAATTTCTGTTGACTGCAATTTCTGACTCAAGGTTCAGGGCTGGTGGTTTGACCTATAGTTGTAGCCTTCCAACTTGAACATCTGACCTAAAAACAAACACTGTACAGAGATAGGAGTCATTGAAAACTGCTTTTCTCTAATTCAGAAGAAGCATGATCAATATGCATTTTGCCATTTTATGAATTGTTCTGTTAATATATATTTCCTATTTCAGTTCAGTTCAGTCGCTCAGTCATGTCTGACTCTGCGACCCCATGAATCACAGCACGTCAGGCCTCCCTGTCCATCACCAGCTCCTGGAGTTCACTCAGACTCACGTCCATTGAGTCAGTGATGCCATCCAGCCATCTCATTCTCTGTCGTCCCCTTCTCCTCCTGCCCCTAATCCCTCCCAGCATCAGAGTCTTTTCCAATGAGTCAACTCTTCCTATTTAACTTCTATCATATTTTCAGTTTTATCCAGTGATTATTTTAGCACATTTTGATGTTGGTACCTCAGGCATTTGCTTCATGGTCCATCCTATAATCTAATAGTTTGGTTCACCATCATGTTTTACTTGGACCACTGTAATAGCCATCTAATTAGTCTCCTACCTCTTGTCTTGCCTTACTCTAGCCATTTAGCCATAAGGTATTCAGAGGTATGTATCTAAAACAAAGATCTAAGCACATTACCTCCCTTCTAAAAATCTTTAAAATAACTTTCCAGAGTCTATGATAGTGAGCTACATAAGTTACATGTTTAGATTCCCCTGATATGTCTTTAAAAGTGCAAAATACTGAGCCATACTTCACACATACTGATTAGGAATTTATAGTGGGGCTGTGAAATCTTTGATAGGGATTTGCATTTGAGCAAGAACTCTGTGAAATTCTTATGACAAAGTTTAGGAATCAATAGTATAGAGATTAAAAAGTGCAATAAAAGTCATTAAGTATGATAGCCTTGCTTATCCTTCTGCTATTATGATGGACTCTGTTTAAGCCATGCTTGATTACTTGCAGTTTTCTGTTTCTTTTATGTTTTCATGCTTTTGCACAAGCTGTTTCTTTCTTGAACGTCCGTTTTTTGTCTTTTTAGCTGGCTAATTCCTACTTGTTCTTTAAGAGTACATAGGAAAATTTTTTCAGTTTGTGAAGCCTTCCCTGACTTCTCACTTCCCATGAAGAACCATTTTCACCCCTGTAGGTGCTCCCATCACACAATAAATACTATCATTACAATGAGAAAGAGTTCAAGTTAAAGTTAGTGGGCAGCTGTGAGTATTGTGACCAAAGACAGGGCGTGAACAAACGTGTGCACCTGGCTGTAACTGTGAGGGAAGTAATTATATTTCAACTATCTTCTATATCAGCATTCACTGCAATGGCTGTCATATAGAAGGCATTCAGTAGTGGATTTTTTAAAATAATATATTAAAAAATAAATGTGTAGCAAGAAAAAGATAGGATTTTTTCTGTTTTCTAGTCCTTTTGCTGGAAGGGATTGGGGGCAGGAGGAGAAGGGGACGACAGAGGATGAGATGGCTGAATGGCATCACTGAATCGATGGACGTGAGTCTGAGTGAACTCTGGGAATTGGTGATGGACGGGGAGGCCTGGTGCATTGCGATTCATGGGGTTGCAGAGTCGGACACAGTTGAGTGACAACTGAACTGAACTGAACAATTCATGTTAGGCTAAAGCCAAAGAAAGTCACTAAACACGTTCCATTCTAAACATAACTAACAAAAGCTGGTGCCATCTTTTTCTTGCCAGCCATTACTAAGTACCATTGGAATCAGTTCTTATCACTGACAACTTCCACCTTACTTTCTGCCCAACATGTCTAAGAAAAATAGAGAAAAGCATGTCTAAGAAAAATAGAGAAAAGATAAAGGGAGTGTTGTCAACATCATCGGCCTTGTTGGAGTAAACTCTGCTGGTGAGAAGCGTTTCCACCATGAGAAAGAAAGTTAAGCATTCTGCCACCCATTCAAACAATGGGGACACTCTAAGAAAATCACTCATCTACATACCCTACAATGGAAGAGACTGGTGTTCTCTTCCTCAGTTGAATATACAGCTTCTCACCAGCCACAATTCACTTCCCATGATGCTGAAGATACACTTGGGCAGTGGATATCTGACTGTCCTTCTGCCTTTATGAACAGAGGAAAAGAACTAGAGAGGGGAGCAGGGCAGACTGAAGTGGGTGTAGAGCAATCTGCCTGCTCATCGGTATGCTATGGATGTGTGAATTTCTTCTGCGTCTGGTGCACAGTGGGAAAGATGACTGACTTTTAATCACCCTTGGAGAACCCACCCAGGAGAACTGATGGCTGAGAAAGATGTCTTTACATAAAGCAAACAATTACAGAAGGAATCTGGGAGGACTGTGGTGAAGAAAGTGAGCTTGAACTACCATACCCAGGAACTGTGAAGTAGAAAAAGCTGTGGAGGGTTGGTATGCTCTGAGGCAGGAGTACCTCATGGGATAGGCACACTTGACAAGCAGAGACATCTATTATTGTTGGTCAGAATAGCAGCAATAACCATTAATAGAGAATTTTAGCTGTACCGGTTAAGTACGCTGATGTTCACCATTTCACATTCTTTCTTCTTATGTCACTATTAGAGTAGCTACTTCCTAGAAGTGGAAAAGAAAGGAAAGACTAAAAAAGTAGACATGACTACTTTCCAATTAATATTCCTAAAGCCATAATTGTACCCAACAATGGGGATGAGGAAAACTTTAAATAGATTATCTAATGTGAAAATTTTAAACTGAGTGGGACTATGTCTGATGTCTGGAAATTTCCTAAGATGGTCATGAAAAAAATCTGCTTCTCAATGGGGACAGAAATTCAACAGAAAATTTTGGGAAGTGGTGATTAAAGAAAAATAAACTGCTCTATACTTTTATACCACCAAGTTGAGCTTTCTTAAAAAAAAAAAAATCCAGTTTACTTGAATGAAAATAATGAGCACTGGAAGGCAACAAACGTTCACCAAGGACTAGTTATATCCCAGTAATAGCATTTCGCTTTATGAAAGTGTTTATAGAGGGTTGAAAATACCCAAGTCCAATCAAGATGAACAAAGAAGCCTCAGGATAAGAATAAAGATAAAGAAACTTGTAGTTTGTACGTGTGTCTAAAGGGAATAAAAGTGTCAACCAGCGGAGAGTGAGGTTTATATTGAGTTTAGGAAAGGAAAGATAAAAACAAAATTTCTTGGTCAGCTTTTACTTGGCATCCTGCATTCAGGACAGGCATTGCAGTTGAAGTGGAGAGGTTAAGAGTAGAGCAGGGAATAGAAAGTTTTTAGGTTGGGCTTTGATGTCAAACAACCTGAATATGCATCCTAATTCCACTCTCTAAAGCAGTGAGAGGTTCTCTGGACTTCAAATGTGTTCCTAGTAAGTGAAAATAACAACCTCACCAACTTTGGATGGAAATGCTGTTGTGCAAATAAATAAAATTATTACATGTATAAAATTATAACTAACAGAGTAAACCTTAATAAATATGAATTATTTTTTTCCAAGAGAGGTATATTCCACTGTTAGAAAAGGTGTTATTCCTCAAATTTTTTAAGAGATAAAACCTCTTTAAAAAATGTCCAACTTTACATTGGTTCAACCCCCATCAAGTTACATTTAAATAATGAATTCTGCCTTCTAGATATTGACTCTGACAATGTGGGCTATGGATGGAGACACCAATGTAGCTTCCCTGGTAGCTCAGCTGGTAAAGAATCTGCCTGCAATGTAGGAGACCCTAGTTCCATTCCTGGGTCAGGAAGATCCCCTGGAGAAGGGATAAACTATCAACTCCAGTATTCATGGGTTTTCCTGGTGGCTCAGATTGTAAAAAATTTGCCTGCAGTGTGGGAGACCTGGGTTAAATCCCTGGGATGGGAAGATCCCCTGGAGAGCATGGCAACCCACTCCAGTAGTCTTGCCTAGAGAATCCCATGGGCAGAGGATCCTGGTGGGTTATAGTCCATGGTGTTGCAGAGTTAGACACAAATGAGTGACTGAGCACAGCACAGTACCAATGTAGAGAGGTTTATGAAACCCCAGAACTCTATTCTTCATGAATCATCATTCTCTTCTGTGTTTGGTTATTTACATATTCACTGGATTCCCCATAACCCAATCAGTTCTTGATGACAGTATAAAATTAGGTTTCTGGACTAGCAAAGCTAAAGGAAAGGTTACCCTAGGAAAGTGGTGACCATGTGAAGGTGTGACTTCCATCTCTCTAAGGACCTGCAGATATTCATGCTAATCTTCTCACTTGAATTGCACTGTGGAATCACATTATGGCCTTAAGAATAGACAGTTTTGGAAACAGGGAAAATCTAGACTATTTCATGAAACTACAGCTAAAGTGGCAAACTCATCAGGCAAGATAGTTAGGCAGATTAAACAGCAGGCACATTCTTCTCCTCAGGACAGAAAAATGACATGAAACCGCAAGCAGGCATTAAGTTAAAAGGTTCACAGTGGCAAAAAATTGTTAGCCACCTGCCAGTTCAACAGAATGGCAGGTGCATGTGTTAAATGTCCATGAAATCAGGATGATTTTTTAAAGCTTTATGTGGTTATAATGTCACTTTTCACTCTTTGAAAACAAGGCAACACTGGGCTGTGTTATATGTTTTAAGTTTTTGCCTTGAGAATAAATGACAATTTTATTTCTTAAATTGGAGGAAATGTGAAAAATACTCTGAATCAATCTATGAATATACATATTTGCAATAAATTTCAAAATTTAACATTTTCTCCCATTATAACATGTCAAGTATGTTAGGAATCATTTAGTTAGCTTGGCCATTAATTTTGATATATTATATAAGAATAATTACTTTTACCCAGATTGTTGCTTGATAGCGTTCCTGTAGTTTGTTGATGTCAGGATATGTTATAAAGGTAACCTGCAAAACTAAGCTTTCTGAAATATTCCCTGGGATTATGTGTAGAGCCCTTGTCTGGTCGGACTTTGCATTCATGTTAGAAATTATGATATCTGACACACAGACACTCAATAAATATTTTTTCATTCAGTTCATTAACTATGATGTTTAATAGATTTCAGAACTTGTCTTTAAGAAGATAAAAACAATTTGAGTTAGAAAAAAGTTCATAGATGTTTCATAAAATTGTAGATGCTTAGTGTCCAAAAATATATCGAAGGCTATCCATTTCCTCTCCTTAATTAAAATACAAAAACAAAAACAAAGAAAAAAAAAAAAAAACAAAAAAAGGCCACCACAGTAAATTAAGGGCCAAAAGGGTTTCCTGAGTGACTCAGCAGTAAAGAAAATGGCTGTAGTGAAGGAGACATGAGTTTGATCCCTAAGTCAGAAAGATCCCCTGGAGAAGGAAATGGCAACCCACTCTAGTATTCTTGCCTGGGGAATCCCGTGGACAGAGGAGCCTGGTGAGCTACAGTCCATGGGACTGCGAAAGAGTCAGACATGACTGAGCAACTAAACAACAGTAACATAAAAAAAAAAAAAAACAAAAAAAGGCCACCACAGTAAATTAAGGGCCAAAAGGGTTTCCTGAGTGACTCAGCAGTAAAGAAAATGGCTGTAGTGAAGGAGACATGAGTTTGATCCCTAAGTCAGAAAGATCCCCTGGAGAAGGAAATGGCAACCCACTCTAGTATTCTTGCCTGGGGAATCCCGTGGACAGAGGAGCCTGGTGAGCTACAGTCCATGGGACTGCGAAAGAGTCAGACATGACTGAGCAACTAAACAACAGTAACAGGGCCAAAAAGTTGAAGTGAATTATATTATTGGCTAACCATCTAAAGATTCAAATATAAAAATAATGTCTCATATATAATATAATTTTAGGCATATATTCATAATTATACTAATTCCACTCCTACTTAGAAAACTCAAGAAAATAATTTTTAACATCTGTTATCCATCTGTGGATCATGCAGTTTTCTGACTTCCTCTGCTTATTTATCATATCAGCTGAGGATCCATTTAATAGGTAAGTAGTGTTGTTGTTGTTCAGCCACTGAGTTGCGTGCAACTCCATGCAACCCCATGGACTCCAGCATGCTGGGCTTCCTTGTCCTTCATCATCTCTTGGAGCTTGCTCAGACTCATGTCCCTTGAGTTGGTGATGCCGTCCAATCATCTCATTCTCTATTGTCCCCTTCTCTCTCGCCTTCAATCTTTCCTAGTATCAAGGTCTTTTCCAATGAGTCAACTCTTTGCAACAGGTGACCGAAGGATTGAAGCTTCAGCTTCAGCATCAGTCCCTCCAATGAATATTCCGGACTGATTTCCTTTATGATTGACTGGTTTTGATCTCCTTGCAATCCAAGGGACTCTCAAGAGTCTTCTCCAATCCCACAGTTCAAAGGCATCAATTCTTCAACACTCAGCCTTCTTAGTGGTTTAGCTCTCATATCCATATATGACTACTAGAAAAACCATAGCTTTGACTATTCAGAACTTTGTCGGCAAAGTATTGTCTCTGCTTTTTAATATGCTGCCTAGGTTTCCCTGGTAGCTCAGATGGTAAAGCGTCTGCCCGCAGTGTGGGAGACCCGATCCCTGGGTTGGAAAGATCCCCTGGAGAAGGAAATGGCATCCCACTCCAGTATTCTTGCCTGGAAAATCCCATGGACAGAGGAGCCTGATAGCCTACAGTTCACGGAGTCACAAAAAGTCGGATACGACTGAGCGACTTCACTGTCGTTTTTGGATTTATCATAGATTTTCCTCTAGGGAAAAAGTGTCTTTTAATTCATGACTGTGGTGATTTTAGAGCCCAAGAAAAGAAAATAAAGTCTCTCACTGTTTCCATTGTTTCCCCATCTATTTGCAGTCAAGTGATGGGACCAGATGCTGTGGTCTTCGTTTTTTGAATGTTGAGTTTTAAGCCAGCTTTTTCACTCTCTTCTTTCACGTACATCAAGGGGCTCTTTAGTTCTTCTTTGCTTTCTGCCAGAAGGGTGGCGTCATCTGCATATCTGAGGCTATTGGTATTTCTCCCAGAACTCTTGATTCCAGCTTGTGCTTCATCCAGCCCAGCATTTCACATGATGTACTCTGCATATAAATTAAATAAGCAGATGAAAATATACAGCCTTGACAGACACCTTTCCCAATTTTGAACCTGTCATTGTTCTATGGACTGGTTCAAAACTTGGAAAATGGGGAAGTAGTGTTTATAAAAATTGCCAATATTTATCAAACAACTGAAATTTGCTAGACAATGTTCTTTACAATTTACACCTATTATCTCACTGAATTCTAGTAACCACTCTGTGAAAATAAACCCATTTTTACTGATAAGGAACCTGAGACAAAGAAGAGATGAGTAACTGCCTAATCCATACAGCTAGCTTATATAGGAGCCAAGATTTGTGTCTAGGAAGTACAAACTCAGAATTCATCTCTCTGCTGAGAGATTATTGACACTTTCACTAAGCATGCTTACTGAATCATAATAAGGATCAAGGCATAAAAGCTCTTGTGGAAGAAGGTACTGGGCAGAGGATCTGTATACAGGATTGGGGGTTAAAATGAACTAGAGCTGCTTGAAGAGTAGATGGTATAGTTGTAACAGGAAACAAGAGGGAAAATAGTAGGAAATGATGTGAAACTATATTGTGGCAGGTAAGGCCATGGAAAAAAACTTAGATTTTATTCTACATGTCATGGCTTTAAATCAGGAAATGACTTGACTTTATATTGTAAAAAGACTTCTCTGACTGTTTCCTGGAAAGGGACTTTAGGAGAACAAGAGTGAAACAAGATATAGAAGAGACAGTTAATTGCCTATACAATATCCCTTCCCTATTTTTCTCTACTGGCATAACCCCAGTTTTCTTCAGCTTGTCATACATATGGGTAAAAATTCTATTTCTCAACCTCCCAGGTGGCACAATGGTAAAGAATCCACCTGCCAATGTAGAAGTCACAGGTTCTATCCCTGAGTCAAGAAGATACTCTGGAGAAGGAAAGGGCAACCCATTCTAGTATTCTTGCCTGAGAAACCCCATGGACTGAGGAGCCTGGTAGGCTACAGTCCATAGGTTATAGAGAGTTGGACATGACTGGGTGACTGAGCATGGACATGCTGGCTATGTGAATGGTTGTGTAATTGCCATGGCCAATAAGAGATCAGCCAAAATCTTTCAGTGGGACTTTGAGGAAGGGTTCTATACATGGAACTAACTCTGCCAACAGCTGCTTTTCCTTCTCCTGCTGCTTCTTTCTCCCCAGAACATGGAGATAAAGGGTGGAGATACAGGGACCACATTGCAACTGTAAGGAGATCTGGAGGGTGGACTCTGTAATCAGGATATCTGAGAGACAGTATGGGTCAGGACTGAGGACTGTTGCGTAAGACCTGAACCACAGCATTATAACTTATAGGATCATATAAGAAAAATTCTTTTATGTTTTATTTAGGTCACTCTTATTTTCCAACATGCAGACTCATTCTCTAAACTGAAAGTGAGGGATTCTCAGAGTAGTCCAAGCAAGAGAGTTAGTGGTTTGGGCACAGCGGTACTAATGGAGATGGTGGTTCTAGTTGTTCAGTCTCAAGTAGTGTCTGACTCCTTGTTACCCTATGGACCTTCTCATGACAGACTTCCTTGTCCTTCACTGTCTCCCAGAATTTGTTCAAATTTATGTCCATTGAGTCAGTAATGCCATCTTATCATCTTATCCTTTGTCTCTCTATTTTCCTTTTGCCTTTCCAGGAATAAGAGTCTTTTTCAGTGAGTCAGTTCTTTGCCTCAGATGGTCACAGTATTGGAGTTTCAGTTTCAGTATCAGATTTTCCAAGATGATGATGATTGATGATGTGTGTGTGTTTTAGTCACTAAGTCATGTCTGACTCTTTGCAACCCCATGGACTGTAGACCATCAGGCTCCTCTGTCCATGGGATTCTCCAGGCAAGAATACTGGAGTGGATTGTCATGTCCTTCCCCAAGGTATCTTCTCTATCCAGGGATCGAACCCATGTCTCTTAAGTCTCTTGCATTGGCAGGCAGGTTCTTTACCACTAGCACCACCTGGGAAGCTAATTCAATGTAATTCTGGCTTAGAAAATGCACTCATAAATATTTACTTGAAAGGAACAATGAATGAATAAACAGATGAATGAACTGAATACTTTAACTTGCTAAAATGGTAATTAAGGCAATTAATATAAAACTAAAATTACTATGATTTCAATCATGTTAAAACATATTTTAAAAGTTAAATAATGTAAAAAAGGGAAATTAGTAATGTCGTTCTAGTTAAAATAAAAAATGATAAAAAATAAATTTAACTTCTTAAAACCTCATTAACTCATAGGTTCATTTGGAAGAGAAAGTTAACTAAATCCATCAAGACTACCATATATAGGCAGTTTCCCAGGGACAGAAAAGCATTTAAATTGTTTCAGATGGGGAAGCTGTCTTTTTCTGACTTCTAAGACAAAGTCCTTAATCTTTTCTTTTCCGATTTCCTTATAGCTTTACATTTGCCACATTTACCAGACTGATACTTTTGGTGGGTACATTAAAGACTTTTTAATCCTTCTTTTTGTGAGATCAATGTAATCTCCATCTCCTGCATGCTTTATGTATTAGGGGATTCTATAAACCAAGCAAAGAATTTAATAACAGTGGTAGCTGATGCACTGGATAATTTAGAGATGTGGCCACCTGACAGCTGATTCTTCAGTGACTCCACTTCTACTGAAAGAGGTAAAAAAAAATGCTGAAATTGTCAGTGCACATCTATTTTTTATGAGCAAATTTTGTACTTTTTGGAGCTATGGGATGGAAGAGCATTGCGGGAATGAACTTCATGTGCCAATCTGCAAAGCAATCCTTGCTCTTTCTTGTGATGGAAATAACACTTGTGAAAGCATTTTTCACCTGAGGTGGCAAAGTTCCTCATTAAAATGGATTTATTAAACCTCCAGGGCCCTCTGCAGAAGAGGAATGGTCAGCTGTTATTTTATCAAGATGGGAAACTTGGGCAAAAAAGAGTATATGTAACTAGATTATAGAATCAAAATCTGGCAAACTTTTATGCTTTCTGTTCTGGTTTTATAACTGAGGTCAGTACATCCATGTGGCATACTGGTACTTTAAGCACCCATGGTGTACGAGGAAGAGGAAATTGTAGACACAAAATTTCTCAATCTCAGCACTACTGGCACTGTGGGCTGGAAAATTCATTGGAGGAGGGTTGGGCTGGAGGCTGTCCTATGCATTATAGGATGTTTAACAGCATCTCTGCTCCCCCTAGATGCTGGTAGCATCTCCCAATATGACCACCAAAAAATATCTCTGGATATTGTCAGATGTCCCATGGAGACAATATACCCACAGTCCTTTCATCAAGAAACATGGTAGAAATCCCACTGGTTGTCCAGTGGCTAAAATTCTGTGTTTTCAATTCAGGGGGCCTGGGTACAATGCCTGGTCAGGGAACTAGATGCCTTATGCCACAACTAAAGATCCCACATGCCACAGTGAAGATTGAAGATCTTGCCTGCTGCAGCTAAGACCTGGTGCAGCTAAACAGATAAATAAATATTAAAAACAAAACAAAACACGGTAAACTGATTTAAGGTCAGCAGGGAATTTAAAACAATCTAGATTCTAGAACTGGCACTTTAGTGGAGTATCCAGCTTCAAATATAGAGTGTCCAAAGACAAGATGCAAACACAAGCTTGTTTTAGGGAAACATAATAAAACAGTGAGATGATCCAGGTGGCAAGTAGTATTGAAGCCATTGGAGAAGGCAAGAGTGATTTAATTTGAGAGATTCATCCATTAGGCCCAAGTGGAAGAAAGTTGGTCAAAGATAGGTGAGGTCTCAGGACCTCACTGAGCAAACTTGGATACGGGGCTGGGAGAGGGTTGGGCAAGAAACTGAAACCTGACTAGTGACATAAATGAACCAGTAAAGTAGGATGAGGGCTTCCCTGTCACTTCTAGATTGTGCCAGATGACAACTTCTGAGCCTGAACACATCACACATGAACTTCCTTGAGCAGTAAGCAGCGCTGAGGCTGTTAGGGGAAAAGCATCAATAATGACTGAGGACAAAGAAGAGCAGGGGTGATCACTGATCAGAGTTTCACTCCTTTCATAATTACTGATTAAATGCCTGATACTAATTTATCCCTGAGTCTGTATTAAATCAATTCCAAAGCTGTAATTACTTGGAGAAGTAGTAATTTTAAAATATCATTTAATTTTTTAAATAGCAACTGTAAGAAGCAATCATTGATCTTGTCATCTGGTATCTGAAAGAAAGGCTTTTCCTTTGGGGCTGGCTGTCCTTTTCTCTCTGTTTGATTAATTGTGTATGTTCTTTCAAAACTACTAAGAATATTTTTCCCATAGTAGAATATACTCAAAACAGCTTAGAATTTATATGGGACATGGTAATTTTTACAAAAACCTGTCACTCATCTATCCACTATCCATCTGTCCATCTATCAAACCTAGCCATCCATCCAAACAGTCCATCTACCAACATTTTTTGAGCATTTTTGGTATTAGGCACACATCTGTATGGGGACTTCCGAGGTGGCACATTGGTAAAGAATCTGACTGCCAGTACTGGAGATGGAAGAGATATGGGTTCAATCCCTGGGTCAGGAAGATCCCCGGGAGAAGGAAATGGCAACCCACTCCAGTATTCTTGCCTGTAAAATTCTATGGACAGAGGAGCCTGGCAGGCTACAGTCCATAGGTAGCAAAAAGTTGGACATGGAAGGCTTTCCAGGTGGCACAGTGGCAAAGAACCTGCCTGCCAATGTGGTAGATGTAAGAGACTCAGTTTGATCTGGGTCAGGAAGATCCCCTCGAGGAGGAAATGGGAATCCCTCTCTAGTATTCTTGCTGGGAGAATTCCATGAACAGAGGAATCTGGCAGGCTATAGTCCATGGGGTCACAAAGAGTTGGACATGATTGAGCATCTGAATGCTAAATATGAGGCATGCAAATATAAATGACTTCAAGTTGATCACAGAATCTTAGGGATATGATAATTACTTAATTATGGCAATATTAATTCATGTCACTTGTAACACATTACATATAACCATGACAATGACATACATTTCAGGTAAAATTTAAAGAATTACTTCCACTTCACTGAATTAAAGCCGGATTTTGGACATAATAGTTAGAACCAACAGGGAATACAGAGGTATGAATGAATGTCACAATTAGAAAAAAGAAACACTTGACAAAACCAATTGTAACTAAGCCTAGCAAAATAGACAGGAGGTAGTTTGTGAATATTATTTGGCAGGTTAAGGTATGTAGACTTTAACATTTCAGCAGAGGACTTTTCAGCAGTGGAGAAACTTGACCAGGTTCGTATTATTACTCTGAAGGTAGAATAGAAGATTTTTAGATTTGAAACAGATTAGTAGCAAAGAGACAAAGAGACACTGATTAGCTGACTATTGCCATAGTGAATCTGACAAATGGCGATGACCTGAACTGAAGCAGTGACAATGGGATAGAGAGAATTGTTCTGAGATATGGTTAGGTGGCAGGAATAAATGGATTTGGTAATTAGATTGATTTTATATAAAAAGATATTAGGGAAAGAGGAATCATGGACCACTGTTGAGCATCTACTTTTAGGTCAACATGATTTACATGTGAACAGTTTGGTACCAAAAATAAGCCATGAACATTTTCATACTATTATAAGTTATCACCCAGGAACTTTCTAGGTATATTTGCCACAAGGGTTTTATTTTATTCTATTTTATTTTCTTTGCTTTGACTTATGATATTCATTTGGCCCTAGGCTCAGCACATTTTTCCTCTAGACTATCAAGATAGGACTATTGATGTCTAGCTTCTTGGATTCAAACTCTGACATGAATAGTTACACACCTATCTACTTGAAGAGTGTTATGGCAATAATTATATTTGATCAGTGGATTAATGGAGATGCTTTAATTTATAAGAGAATATCTACTTGTAGATGTCTAGTACCAATTACATTTTTACCTGCTAACTCAAGAATTAGGAAAGAGCAAAATGCAAGTATGAGTATTCTTAAGTTTTATATGACCATTGAATGTATCAGAATCAATTTGACCTTGAGAGGAAAATGTATAGAATAAGAGAAAGTCAAAGATAGAAATTAGGAAACAAAATATTTTAAAACTGAGTAAAGAGGTAGGGTAAAATGAAGGAAAAAGAGAGGTGATAATAGAGCTAAAAAGAGAATGATATTCTGAGCTAAAGAGGGGAGAAAAAATTCTTAAGCAGTTAATGGTGTCAAATACCTCTGAGAGATCAAGCGAAATAGTAAATTTAAAAGGCCTACCAGTTTTTGAATTTAAATATTATTAAGGTATAATATTAAAATAATTTTATTAAATAATAAAAACAGACGTGATCTCTGGAGTAAGAAGGGAATGGTAAGTGAGAAAGTGCAGAAAATGAATGTCATCTGTTCTTTTAAGGAGTTGGACAGTAAGATGAATCACAGAGCAAGGATTATACTCTGGAATATACAACTGAGAAAGTATCTTTAAATGGAAAAGTATAAACATGTTTCCTATGCTTAAAAGAAAAGTGTGAAGTCCAACAGAAAGGGGGTGTCATCAGTCAAGCAGGGTCCCAGTGGGGAATGAGATTATTAACATAGATAAAGCTGTCTGTCTTGGAGGTGAGGTGGGACTCCTATTTTGAGACATAATGGAAAGAATTAAAAAAAATAGGTGTGGAGAAAGATAGTAGGTTGGTAGATAGTAGATAGATGAGTTTGAGTTCTGGTAGGAGGGAAATTGATAGAGTTTGTTTCATAGCCTATTAGATTCTCAGAGGAGTATGAGGCAAGATAATGTATGAGGCTGAGACTGAGAAATGCAGACTGAGATAAGGCTGTAAAAATACAATAAGGACTTAGAATAACTAAAATAAGGGGCACTAAAGGGAGCAGCCTAGAAAGCAGTAAAGGGAATTTCAAGCTTTACTGGAATTGTTTGGTTGAGGCCAAATATGTTTTTATCACAAGTTTAATATATTTGCAGAAGCATAGCTGTTAGTCAGCAAGGTCTTGTGATAGGAATAAGTAGTATGAATTCTTCATAAGGACAAAGAAAGCAAAGAAAGAAAGGGGGGAGGGATTAATCTTTAGTTAGCTTCTACATGTATTAGTCAACTTATACACATTGTCTCCTTTAATCATCACAAAATGTTCAGAAGTATATATTATTTTCATTTCACAGAAGAAGAATCTAAAGTAGAGAAATAGTGCTTCAGAGGAGATCACAAGCTCCAATATCAGAAATAGGTTTTTAACCTGTATATGTCTTATTTTATAATCAGTGTCCTTTCTGATAGGGCCCATATGGGGTCTCATTGATAAGATGGCTCATTGTGTTGACCTCGCAAACAAAGAATAAATCAAAGTGATCTGTGAGACTGACCAAATTGTCCAAATGGCTTCCTGTTATCTCACTGGTGTCTATCTTTTCAAAGCTGTGAGATTACCAGATTCCAGACCTCTGGCTATGTGACCATCCCTTCAGAGAATTTTTCATTAACAAGGACGCTGTCAGAAAGGGAGAGTGCTGGTTCTCCTTAAGAGCCATTCACCCTCTTTTTCCTCTAGTAAATTTCCTTTTCTTTCCTGACTGCCTGGCTCACTCACTTTTTCTCTGCACTCGCCTTACACTTCCAATCAAATGATGCTAGGTAAGAATAGACTCAAGGGATTAGCTCTGCTAGAGTGCCTGAGGAACTATGGAAAGAGGTTCATGAAACTCTATAGGAGGCAGCGATGAAAACCATCCCCAAGAAAAAGAAATAGATTAAGGCAAAATGGCTGTCTGAGGAGGCCTTACAAATAGCTGAGAAGAGGAGTGAAAGGCAGAGAAGAAAAGGAAATATATATCCATCTGAATGCAGAGTTCCAAAGAATAGCAAGGAGAGAAATGAAAGCCTTCCTAAGTGATCAGAGCAAAGAAATAGAAGAAAACAATAGAATGGGGAAGATTAGAGATCTCATCAAGAAAATTAGAGATAGCAAGGGAACATTTCAAGCAAAGATGGGCACAATAAAGGACAGAAATGGTATGGACCTAATAGAAGCAGAAGACATTAAGAAGATGTGGCAACAACACAGAGAAGAAATAAAAAAAAAAAAAAAAAAAAGAACATAATGGCCCAGATAACCATGATGTTGTGATCACTCACTTAGAGCCAGACATCTTGGATTGAAAAGTCAAGTAGGCCTTAGGAAGCATGGCTATGAGCAAAGATAGTGGAGGTGATGAAATTCCAACTGAGCTGTTTCAAATCCTAGAAGATGATGCTGTGAAACTGCTGCACTCAATATGGCAGAAAATATGGACATTTCAGCATTGTCCACAGCACTGGAAAAATACAGTTTTCATTCCAGTCCCAAAGAAGGGCAATGCCAAAGAATGTTCAAAATACTGCACAATTGCACTCATTTCATATGCTAGCACAGTAATGCTCAAAATTCTGTAAGCCAGGCTTCAAGAGTATATAAACTGAGAACTCCCAGATGCTTAAGCTGGATTTTAAAAGACTGAGGAACCAGAGATCAAATTGCCAACATTCGTTGGATCATAGAAATAGCAAGAAAATTCAAGAAAAGCATCTACTTGTGCTTTAATGACTACACCAAAGCCTTTGACTGTGTGGATCACAGCAAACTATAGAAAATTCTTCAAGAGGTGGGAATACCAGACCATCTGAAATGCTTCCTGAGAAATCTGTATGCAGGTCAAAAAGCAACAGTTAGAATTGGACATGGAACAGTAGACTGATTCAGAATTGGGAAAGGAGTACGTCAAGGCTGTATATTGTCACCCTGCTTATTTAACTTATATGCAGAGTACATCATTTGAAATGCTGGACTGGGTGAAGCACAAGCTTGAATAAAAATTGCCAGGAGACATATTAATACCTCCGATATTGCAAATAACACCACCCTTATGGCAGAAAGCAAAGAGGAACTAAAGAGTCTCTTGATGAAGCTGAAACAGGAGTGAAAAAGCTGGCTTAAAATGCAACATTCAGAAAACAAAGATCATGATACCTGGTCCCACCACTTTGTGGCAAATAGATGGGGAAACAGTGGAAATAGTGACAGACTGTTTTCTTGGGCTCCAAAATCACTATAGATGGCAATTGCAACCATGAAGCTAAAAGGCACTTGCTTCTTGGAAGAAAAGCTATGACAAACCTAGACAATGTAGTAAAAAGCAGACATTACTTTGCTGACAAAGTTTTGTCTAGTCAAAAGTATAGATTTTGCAGTAGTCTTGCATGAATGTGAGAGTTGGACCATACAGAAGGCTGAACACCAAATAATTGATGATTTTGAACTGTGGTGTTGGAGAAGATCCTTGAGAATCCACTGGACTGCAAGGAGATCAAACCAGTCAATCCTAAAGGAAATCAATCTTGAACATTATCAGAAGGACGGATGCTGAAGCTGAAGCTCTAATACTTTGGCCACCCGAGACAAAGGGCCAACTCATTAGAAAATACCCTAAAGATGCTGGGAAAGATTGAAGGTAGGAGGAGAAGGGGATGACAGAGGATGAGATGGTTGGATGGCATCACCAATTCAATGGACATGAGTTTGAGCAAGTTCTGGGAGATGGTAAAAGACAGGGAAACCTGGTGTGTTGGTGTCCATTGAGTCGCAAAGAGTGGAACATGACTGATTGACTGAATAGCAACAACAAAGAATCTTGATTTATCTGAAACCATTAACCAGTGGTTCTAGATAGCGTGAAGACAGCAGATAAAATAGACAGGGATTTTAAAGAATAGGACAGAGTAGGATCAAGAGAAAGAGTGAAGTGAAGTGAAGTGAAGTGGCTCAGTCGTGTCCAACTCTTTTGTGACCCCATGGACGGTAACCCACCATGCTCCTCTGTCCATGGGATTTTCCAGGGAATAGTACTGGAGTGGATTGCCATTTCCTTCTCCAAGGGATCTTCCCGACCCAGGAATCGAACCTGGGTCTCCCGCATGGTAGACAGACGCTTTATTGTCTGAGCCACCAGGGAAGTCACCAGAGAAAGGGTAATTAAATGTTATTGAATAATTAGTGCTTTTGGTACTAGCCATAGAGGATGTAAAAGAAGAGAAGGATATAGCCAGAAAGTGGGAATTGGAAGGTCGAGATTCCAAAGGTGAAGAACTTCCAAGTGACCAAGAATGCTAATATGAGGTCCTAAAAGTCCTTCCTTATAGTAAAGGATTCCATAGCTCAATGAACAGTGATATTAGGACATTGATTAAGTTATCCATCTAACCATGTGAAAATTGAAGTAGCCCTAAAATGGAAGAATGGAAGGATTGGCAAAGAAGAGGATGAATCTCATAATTAAGATAAGGATATGCATCCTCACTCTGCACTTTTATATGCCACCTTTGGAAATTTGAAATCTTCTCCAGGTATTTAGAGACAAGAACATCTGGAATAGATGAAGAAGAGTTTTGTTTATGGTTTGTTTTTAACCAACCTTTATTTTTACTCAAATTTCTGCTCCCAGTTAATCTTTCATTAAACCGTAAAATTACACATTTTGGGTAATCTTTTAATAAGTTTTGTCTAAACCTGAGAACCTTTCTTCTTTTTCTTTTCAGCACTAATAAGTGATTTTTAAGTCTCTTTAGTTCTCTTTGGGTAACAGTGATTAAAGCAGGATGGCTTATTTCAGTAGAAATTGGGAAACTGCTTTTCTCTGCTGTTTTGCTCCTTTATTTTGTAGTACAGAATAATGGAATAGATTAATCCTGCTCAATTTACAGTGCTGCATTATTAACCAAAGGTGTCATTTTAAAGTTTGTTTATAATTATGGCTCGAGAAACTGTAGATAAATGATTTTACTATAGTGGATTTATACTAAGTCAAATTACTGGGAAGAAATAAATCTCTGTGCTTCTAATTATAACACTTCCCATTATTATTCAAGAAGAAGATTATTTCTCTAGTGGGTGCCAAAGATATGAAAAGCATTTTTATTCTTTCTTTAACAGAAGCAGAAAAGGAGAATGCTAAAACCAATAATAAAAGTCCGAAGATGACCTAAGCACAATTTCCTGTGTAGAAGAAGTCCCAGAACCACAGATCTATTGGTTACGTCCCACTCTGTGCTATGCTTTCAGTATCATCATGCATACCTTTAATGTCGCTATATTTTCATCAACATCTCTGGTTAAAGTCGTCTGGACATCATCTCTGGCTGAAAAAAACTAGTACCACAACTAATAATGTAAAATAGAGTGTTACAATATCATTCAGTAAGTGGCACTTATAAATGAGAGCCAAGTTTTACCTTTTACCATCAGAAACTGCATTAACAGCATCTTTCCTTAGGCAAAAGGAGGCTCTTAATATACAATCTATTAATAATTCTCATGTATGCCCAACAGTTCCATTTGTCCTTTGAATTTACTCTTCAATTTTTTTATTTAGTCTTGTTCAGTATATTTTTAAAGGTGCTATTATAGGACCATTTATTTCATTATCCTTGAATATACTGCTTTTTCATATTGTGTTTAGATTCCTGTGTTGCTCATGATTAGGTGGAATGAAAAGGAAGCAAGTTAGTGGTATTAATAAATTAATGAGCATAAGAGTAAACTTGGAGACTTAAATTTTTTATATTATTGCAAAAATCAATAAAGATAAAAGTCAACCCTTTGGGTTGTTAAATACATAGAATTTTAATTTCAAACTTGTGTAACCACTGTGTGCTTCTTTTGAGTATGAAATGGAACAATGTCAATAATTAAGCCAGGGTAATGTCCCAGGGAGACCAAATGCATGGTCACTCTGCTTTATGCCTCTTACACCATTTCATGCTAATTTATGATTATTTATGATGATTCCTTCTCTGGTTTTGGTCAGCTGAAATCTTTCTTAATGTGTGCTATTTCTCTCTACGTGCCATTATATTTTCCAGAATGATTTGCATGTAATACATTTTCAGTAAACATTTCCCCAATGAAAGATATTTGAAGTAGGAATCAGTATCCTCTACTGCAATGTGACAGGATGGCATATAGTGACTTCAGTTTCACATGAAAGAAGTTTTCTGATGTCCTGTTTCTTTCCTTTGTATGGCAAACCTGTCACAACTGTTATTACCTTCCAGAACTCTGTCTTAAGTTTTTTATCTTAAACACATTTAGAAGTAATAGTTTTGTACATTGTTATCTGTTATCAGATATATATTCCACTTAGCCTCCAGATGTTGAGTGTATGAGTTCTGATCCCAAATACATCCATTTTATATAAGATCAAATCCTTGGTAATCTCTGTAAAATATTTTCTGTCTTTTCACTCAGCTATAACTGATTCAATTTACAGAGCAGTTACAAGTGAAGGAGTACTTATTTTTCAAGTATATTTGGACATTTCATGGAATTCTAGAACTTTAAGTGGAAAAAACTCAATCAAATTTTGCTTAAGTCAACTACCATACTTTTTGGGCTGCTAAGATCCTGACAATTAAAATTGCTTATCTTAGGTCAAAGAGTGGTAGAACACAGATTGGAATCAATAACTCCTATACATTTATATTTTAAATTGTTATATATGGATTGTAGAGATTTCCTATTTAGGAAAAAAAAAAACTTTTGGATAGTTCTGGCTAGAAACACAACATTAAAAAAACTAAGATCATGGCATAAGTTCCCATCATTTTATGGCAAATAGAAGGGAAAAAAGTGAAAGCAATGGCAGATTTTATTTTCTTGGGCTCCAAAATCTCTGCAAAAAGTGAGTGCAGCCATGAAATTAAAAGTTGCTTGGTCCTTCGAGCAGGAGACGTAGGTTCAGTCTCTGGGATGGGAAGACCTGCTGGAGAAGGAAATGGAAACCCATTCCAGTAATCTTGGAGAAAATTCCATGGACAGAGAGCATGGTGGGATACAGTCCATGGGATTGCAAGAGTCGGACACAACTGAGTACATACGTGACATCTGAATGAAAGCTATGATAAACCTAGAGAGCATATTAAGCAAAGACATCACTGTGCTGACAAAGGTTTGTATGGTTTTTCTAGTAGTCATTTATGGATGTGAGAGCTGAACCATAAAGAAGGCTGTGCACCAAAGAATTGATGCTTTTGAGTTGTGGTGCTGGAAAAGATTCTTGAGAGTCCTTTGGACAACAAGGAGATCAAACCAGTCAGTCCTAAAGGAAATCAACCCTGAATTTTCTCTGGAAGGACTGATGCTGAAGTTCCAATCCTTTGGCCATCTGATGTGAAGAGTCGACTACTTAGAAAAGAACCTGATGTTGGGAAAGATTGAAGGCAGGAGGAGAAGAGGAAGACAAAAGATAAGATGGTGGGATGGCATCACCAACTCAAAGGGCATGAGTTTGAGCAAACTCTGGGAGATAGTGAAGGACAGGGTAGCCTGCCTTGCTGCAGTCTGTGTGGTCACAAAGAGTCAGACATGACTTAGCAACTGGACTACAACAACAACAAATCTCCTGCAACAATCAAAAGTTTGACTATAGTGGTTTAATCAAATAAAAGTGATTTTTCTTAAAAACTTAAGTGATATAGAGATGATATAGTAGGTTTAAAACATCAATATTTCAGTCTCCTACTATCTTTCTGCCCCCTTGTACACAGCCTGTAGTTTAAGTCTCTTGATTTTCTCATAATCTCAAAGAATTTACCCCGTTTACATATTTCCATCCAATTTTTAGACAAGAAGAATAAGTATGGAATGAGGAGGAAGGACAGTACCAGAAGTCTCTAAGAGGCTTCTGCATGAACCTCACTGGCAACCTGTGGATGTGAGAAAGGGTGGGACATGTGAGTTGTTTATTTTTAAACTGACACCTTGCTACTCAAAAACACCTACTATATTTTTCTATTAAGGAAAGAATGTTCAGTAAGCATCTAGCAGTGTCTGTTACAATTGGCTTAAATAGGAAGGGAATTTATGAAATTATTTAGTGTAAATCATGGAGTCTGACTCAAACCATGGGATCAGGAGTGACATTCAAGCAAGCCTCACTGTCATTCTGGTACAAATCCCATTCCTGCTACTTGACACTAGCATCTCATCATTCAGGGACTTGATCATTCATTATCCACTCTACATCTGCTTTCCTCAAGGAGCCAGACCTGCAACTTTTTTCCTGCAAACTTTCTTTTTCACATTGATAATCTGCCAAACTTAGGCCAAATTCAGTCAAACTTGGTTGCTAATAACTGAAGATGATCTGAAACTAGGTTGATATCTTACCACTTTTTCTGGTACGTTTACATCCACAGGTCCTTCTATGGTTTTATGCAAGGAAATTAGTAATGTGGAGAGTTTAGGCTCCCCTGCAAGGCATTAGTACAGAAATGTTTTAGGAGACATAGTCTTTTGTAAAGTTTCTGAGAGAACATTAAGTAGGGTGTTAACCTCAGTATTGTGATATATCATAGGGAGAGAGCATATGATTTTGTCTTTTGGAGTCAGAAGTTCCAGATTAACATCCAACTGCTACTATAACTATTATCCAAGCATTTTAAACCAGTGTTTCAGAGGTAAAGGGAGAAAAATAAGCCTTCCTCAATAAGCTATTCTGAAAGTTAGAAACAACTTTGTGTGTGATGACACTGTCATAAACTGTAAAGGCTAGTGCCCTTTATGTGCTAAATTTTGTTAGTAAAAGATACAAATATGTACATTGAAAAATAACTGCCAAAAGATGGCCAACAGACATGTGAAAAGGTATGTGACATCACTAATAGTCAAGATCATGAATCATAAGGGAAATGCAAATAAAAACCACAATAAGATATTACCTCACATCTGTTAGAATGACTATGATCTGAACTACAATAAACCACAAGTATTAGTGAGGATATGCAGAAAAGGAACCACTGTGTATGCATTCTTGGTGGGAATGTAAATTGGTGCAGCCACCGTGGAAAACAGGATGAAGATGCCTCACAAAACTAAGCATAGAACTCATATGACCAACAATTTAAATCCAAGGGAAAAAACCCTCTAATTTAAAAAGATATATGCACTCGTATATTTATTTCAGTATTATTTGCAATAGCCAAGATATGGAAGCAACCCAAGTGTCCATCAATAGATGAATGGTTAAAGATGATGTGGTGTATATGGCATATATATATACATATATATATGAATGTATGTATGTGTGTGTTTTAAGTCTGTATCTATATGAAATGATGGATGTTTACTAAACTTATTGTTATCATTTATTGGCAAAATCAAATAATTGTGCTGTACACCTTAAACTTGTGCTATATGTCATTTCTATCTCAATGTAACCAGAAGGAAAAACAAACAAATACTGGATAAAATAATTGAGGTGGGATATTGGAAAAGGGAAAATTCTGTAGGACCTGAAAGGGAGGAATCATTGATTTTAGTATCTAGTCAAAGAAGGGCAGCATTAGAGCATACCAGTGTCTTCCTCTACTGTACTGAAGCCATGCTAAGTCGCTTCAGTCATGTCCAACTCTGTGCGACCTCATAGACGGCAGCCCACCAGGCTCCCCCGTCCCTGGGATTCTCCAGGCAAGAACACTGGAATGGGGTGCTATTTCCTTCTCCAATGCATGAAAGTGAAAAGTGAAAATGAATTCGATCAGTTGTGTCCAACCCTAATCAACCCCATGGACTGCAGCCTTCCAGGCTCCTCCATCCATGGGATTTTCCAGGCAAGAGTACTGGAGTGGGGTGCCATCGCCTTCTCCAACTGCAGGCATAGGTTTACAGAACTCATTAATGGAATCTCATAACTTTCATTTGGCAGCATTCGGTTGAAAGCAACAAAGAAAATAGATTGTCTTTATTGTCTAGTACTGTCTTCTTTAGATGGCTTTTCACATTTCTTCTCTCAGCTTCAGTATACCTAATTCATAAAATAGAGGTCATATTTAAATTGAAAGGGGTCAGTGTATGGGAAGGCAGGGTTTCTCATGGTACTTTCTTGCCCAACAGTTAAGCTTCTGTTTTGTTCAACTCCTCATTCACCAGTTTTAGAAACTCAATATCGTTAGATTCTCTTTGAATCTATTAGGTCAAAGTCTGAGCTTTCGGGACATGAGCATGTCTTGGGACTTTCTTTATGCGACTCAATGCAAGAGAAAGTTTGTCATAAATAATTGATTGAATGGGGATGGTTTCTGTTGATTTTAAAAGACTGCATTGTCAGAATTTTTTTGTGAGCAATCTGATGTTTTTATAACTCTATAGACATAAAGAAGACTGCTATAATTTATTTAGTGTGTTCTATTTATTGTTGAGCACCTACTCTGCATATGTCATGGCATGAAACCATTAAATATAGTATCTTTTCAAATTCTCCTTACAATTATATGATGCAGATAATACCTTTCGGAGATGAGGAATGTCATGTCATGTGCTTAGTTGCTCAGTTGTGTCTGACTTTTTGTGATCCCATGGGCTGTAGCCTGCCAGGTTTTTCTGTCTATAGGATTCTTCAGGCAGGAATACTGGAGTGAGTTGCCATTTCCCTCCTCCAGGGGATCTTCCCTACCCAGACATCAAACCCATGTCTCCTGTGTCTCCTGCATTGTAGGTGAATTCTTTACCTGCTGAGCCATCAGGGAAGTCACAGATGAGGAAACTGAGACCCAAGGAAGATAAGTAACTCACCCAAAATTCTATAAGTAGTACATGGTGAAACCAGGGTTTAAACCCATGTTTGGATGGCATCAACATTTTTGTAGCTAATGATTATATTATTCTGTTTATTTTTCTATTTAGAATATCTTTTCCATCAACCATTAAAATTAAGACCAAAAAAAAAAAAAAGAATCAAATACTTCTAGAAAGAGGTACTGCTTTTCTTGAAGACAAACATCCCTTTTCTATATTTCTGGTGAAAGTAATGCCACCAAACAAACAAAGAAAAAGCCCACAGGTATTTAGGTAAATTCAATTGTTTATTGATATTAGAAAACAGAGGAGATAGATTTAGCTACAGATTCAACTAACAACATTTAATATGTTTGCTAATTGAAAACTTAGAAATCTAACCTCAGTAATTTAAAAGAGGTTTTTCACAGAAAAAGTCCTGGTAGGAAGGCGACATATTAGCACAAGAGAGATTATGCATTTATAGTAGCACCTAGGGGGAAAAAAGGGTAATAAAGTAGGGAAAAACAAAGGCAGAGGCAGAGAAAACATTTCAAAGTATTCTATGTCTGTTTCATGAAAAAAAAAAAAAAAGCCTGCTTATCACATCAACAAAACACGTTTAATTAGAGCTATGTTAACCTTCAGTATTCACCAATCTATGAACCAATCTTTTAGTTACAAATAATCTGAATCTCTCAGACTTTGGATCCTCACAACTGACTCAAGCATGTGTAAGATTATCCTTTGATGTTTCTGCTTGTATCTGAGGCAGATTTAAAATTCCACTGCATTTTTATCCATAATTGTTTCTAATTTTTACTTTTCAAATCTTCCCTGAAGAATTAGCTGTCTCCTATATACAGAGTCTGGTGGTTTGATCAACTAATCCCACAAAATGTATGGATAGCAGGGGGCAGACTTCTCTAAGCCACAGCCCAGGAGTAATTTGCATCATGTTTGAGGCTACCTGATGCCACCAGTAAAGGAGATACTCAAAAAGGATTCTTAGTCTTTGATATTTCAGAAACTGTGGAACAGCTGAGGGCTGGAGTGTCATTAACCAATGAGATTTGTTCAAGTCATGCCATTCCTCCAACTCTACCCCGTTTAATTGGTATGTCAGTCCATGGATCCATCCTGTGATAAAAGGCCAAATGTCTACTGATTCTCCAGCCTGACTGTCGAGTTGAAAGGAACTCGGAGTTGCTTGTAGACAATGAAACCATTCAGTGAACCTTGCTACTGAAGTTGACAAAGAAGCAGACTTTAGTGTTGGAACAGTATTTCCACATACATTATTCTAGTTGTCAGATGCATTACCAAAAGAGAATTGGGGGAACTGTGTGGCCACAAGCTTTTGTCATGCCTTTCTTTTCTTTCCTTTTTTCCCCTTTAAGAATAATTAAAAGTTACAAACAAACCCAAATTTTCTTGGGTAAGGCAGGATTTCACTTTATAAAATGGGGAAAAAAGATTTGGAAAGGAAAATATATATATATATATATATATATATATATATATATATAACAAAATTAGTATCTTGAAATCAGGTTTTCTGTTTGTTCTTGTTTGGCTCCACTAATGCTCTCTCAGCTAACGTGCCCTGCCTGTTGCATGCATTCTGCAGTATGTTATTGAATCTGACATGGCCTGGTGAACTGTTTGACCCGTAATATCTGCCATAAAATGTTTAAATGATAGGATTAGACTGTTAAAAAGAATCAAAATAAGTGTATCAAGTGAAATGTAAAATAGCCCTTTAATCATGGTTGGAGGCACATTTGTCCAGAAGTGGACAAGAAGGTAAAGAGGGCAGGGATTTCTAGAAACATCACAAAAGGCATGAGAAATATCTCTGCATCCTGGGCTGCTTGACCAGATATCAAATAAGTAGTTGGACTCTGTCATGAATTCAGGTGATTGAAGAAAAGGATGAACATGTGTCAATGAAAGACACTAAGATGGCCTCTCCACAGAGATAGCATCAAAATGCCTTGTAATAGTCCTGATTCAGTGTTCTCTCTCATTTCCAGAAACTCATCTTCCTACTAAGTGAAGATCCTGAGTTTAGCTGTATGTGCATCTTTCTTTTCAGAAATGGTTAACTATTATTAACCCAACTAAGCTCACATCTTGGTATCTTTCAGGGTTTATATTCTAAAAATTCTTTTTACATTTCTTACCTTCCAGTCAAGCCGACTCATTGACTGTTATCTGAACACTTGTTCTGTTTCTAGGTCTTTTTTCCTGCTGTTGTATCAGTTACTGTGCCCCTTTTCCCATCTTATTCTATCTGTCAGACTGGCTACTGTTATGGCACTTTTCCAAAAACTTTTGTGGTGTGCTCAGCAAAAGAAATCTCTCCCTCCCTTGGATTCCTCATGTGTTTTTATTTTCTCTCTGATAGAATTCATATTTACCGTATATTTTGTTTTTCTCCTCTATTGTAGAAAATCTCCTTGAATGTCCCATCCTTAACATGAAACTATGTTTTACTAATCCAGTCAGAATTTCTATCTTGTCAATAGGAAACAGTATAAGAGTAAAGCAAGAAGATTTTCCATTTTAAAATTTTTTATGCTGTATTTTGAAAAGCTCTGTAATGACATTCTGAAATGAGTGTTTATAAAATAATGATGAAATAAGTAGTTTAAATGAAGAGGGTGGGTAGTTAGGAAATTCTGTGTGTCTAACACAAAATGTTATTCAGTATGAATTAAATAAAAGTTTAGTCATTCCTCATTATATTCATTTGAGAATTTATTTGAGATATATAAATGATGACATTTGTGGGCAAGTTATTTAGAATCTATAATGTGCAAGAAACAAGATAAGGATTTAATAAGCTATCTTTGGTTCTTATAACAACCATGCAAGTAGATATTAGCTCACATTTAATAAAATCAGTTTATGAAGAGTAAATGGCTTGCTAAAGGGCATGTAGCTATTAAATATAGACAACAATTAAAACACTTGGTCTTAAAAATGTCAGTCTTCAAGTATAACAGAAGAAATGTCAGTAAGAGATGAAGACAAGGCAGCTACTGAGGAAGAGACACCTTTCTGCTTCATGTATTGACTTTCTGATTGAGTCATTCATTTGACAAATATTTCTGAGTCCCATATTAGCCACTGTTCTAGAACAGAATGTGGCAATGAACAAATATATTACTTGGTTACAAAAAAGCTGCTAAATCTCTAGCTATCACATCTACATTCTAGGCAAAAGAAAGGGAACATGGAAGAGATATTTCCCAGTCTCTGCCTTTCAAAGGAAGGCATTTTTAAACCTTTTTCTAATAGCTTACTGGCCAGTGCTTAATCACATGGCCATTTCCACCTGAAAGCCAGGCTAAGGAATGGAGTTTTCAGTTGAAAATATTAGAATTGTAGCAATACATATTTAAGGTTATATTTGCGGCAAAATACGTACAATGGCTATTTAGTGAGCAACAACCTGTCTTTGACACCCCTCATCAGAACTATAAGATACAGGACAACTGGAGTGATTATTTAGTACTATCTGGTTGCTAAATGATTTTGCCCTTTATTAAAGGATTGCTAGCCCATAGTGGGGATGCCTATCCTTTTTTCTCCATTTACTCTTCTCTAAACCCTCTTTCTAGTCATAGCAAACACCCTCTTCCAACAACACAAGAGAAGACTCTACACATGGTCATCACCAGATGGTCAAAACCAAACTCAGACTGATTATTTTCTTTGAAGCCAAAGATGGAGAAGCTCTATACAGTCAACAAAAACAAGACCAGGAGCTGACTGTGGCTCGTCATAAACTCCTTATTGCCAAATTCAGACTCAAATTGAAGAAAGTAGGGAAAACCGATAGATCATTCAGGTATGACCTAAATCAAATTCCTTATGATTATACAGTGGAAGTGAGAAATAGATTTAAGGGCCTAGATGTGATAGATAGAGTGCCTGATGAACTATGGAATGAGGTTCATGACATTGTACAGGACACAGGGATCAAGACCGTCCCCATGGAAAAGAAATGCAAAAAAAGCAAAATGGCTGTCTGGGGAGGCCTTACAAATAGCTGTGAAAAGAAGACAGGTGAAAAGCAAAGGAGAAAAGGAAAAATATAAGCATCTGAATGCAGAGTTCCAAAAAAACAGCAAGAAGAGACAAGAAAGCCTTCTTTAGTGATCAATGCAAAAAAATAGAGAAAAACAACAGAATGGGAAAGACTAGAGATCTCTTCAAGAAAATTAGAGATACCAAGGGAACATTTCATGCAAAGATGGGCTCGATAAAGGACAGAAATGGTATGGACCTAACAGAAGCAGAAGATACTAAGAAGAGGTGGCAAGAATACACGGAAGAACTGTACAAAAAAGATCTTCACAACCCAGATAATCATGATGATGTGATCACTCATCTAGAGCCAGACATCATGGAATGTGAAGTCAAGTGGGCCTTAGAAAGCATCACTATGAACAAAGCTAGTGGAGGAGATGGAATTCCAGTTGAGCTGTTTCAAATCCTGAAAGATGATGCTGTGAAAGTGCTGCACTCAATATGCCAGCAAATTTGGAAAACTCAGCAGTGGCCACAGGACTGGAAAAGGTCAGTTTTCATTCCAGTTCAGAAGAAAGGCAATGCCAAAGAATGCTCAAACTACCGCAAACTGCACTCATCTCACATGCTAGTGAAGTAATGCTCAAAATTCTCTAAGCCAGGCTTCAGCAATATGTGAACCGTGAACTCCCTGATGCTCAAGCTGGTTTTAGAAAAGACAGAGGAACCAGAGATCAAATTGCCAACATCTGCTGGATCATGGAGAAAGCAAGAAAGTTCCAGAAAAACATCTACATCTGCTTTATTGACTGCACCAAAGCCTTTGACTGTGTGGATTGCAATAAACTGTGGAAAATTCTGGAAGAGGTGGGAATACCAGACCACCTAACCTGCCTCTTGAAAAATCTGTATGCAGGTCAGGAAGCAACAGTTAGAACAGGACATGGAACAAGAGACTGGTTCCAAATAGGAAAAGGAGTACATCAAGGCTGTATATTGTCACCCTGTTTATTTAACTTCTATGCAGAGTACATCATGAGAAATACTGGACTGGAAGAAACACAAG
>SJYC01006495.1:0-13687 GCA_006408675.1 Madoqua kirkii
GTTCACTCAAACTCATGTCCATCAAGTCGGTGATGCCATCCAGGCATCTCATCCTCTGTCGTCCCCTTTTCCTCCTGCCCCCAATCCCTCCCAGCATCAGAGTCTTTTCCAATGAGTCAACTCTTTCATTAGGTGGCCAAAGTACTGGAGTTTCTTTGCTAAAGCATCATTCCTTCCAAAGCAATCCCAGGGCTGATCTCCTTCAGAGTGGACTGGTTAGATCTCCTTGTAGTCCAAGGGACTCTCAGGAGTCTTCTCCAACACCACAGTTCAAAAGCATCAATTCTTCTGTGCTCAGCTTTTTTCACCATCCAACTCTCACATCCATACATGACCACTGGAAAAACCATACCCTTGATTAATATATATATATATATATATAAATATACCATGTTATCAATAAACATATATAAACTCAGCCTCTAGGAGAAAAGCATTTAATGCCTGACAAACCACATGAGGTTCAGTTTATTTTAAGAAATTATTTGTAATACAATGAAACATCTTTTTTCTCATTGATATCAGGAACAGGAAATAATAAGATCTCTTAAGATAATGAACTAAGGGACATTTTGCCAAGATATAGTCTATAGTCACAAAATCCTACCAAGATAGAAAATCAAAATATACAGTCCAATTTAAAGTATGCTAATGTCGAACTTATGGGTAATAGAGAAACAGGAAAATAATATGCTACCGCTACTGCTAAGTCACTTCAGTCGTGTTCAGCTCTGTGCGACCTCATAGATGGCAGTCTACCAGGCTCCTCCATCCCTGGGATTCTCCAGGCAAGAACACTGGAGTGGATTGTCATTTCCTTCTCCAATGCATGAAAGTGAAAAGTGAAAATGAATTTGATCAGTTGTGTCCAACCCTAATCAACCCCATGGACTGCAGCCTTCCAGGCTCCTCCATCCATGGGATTTTCCAGGCAAGAGTACGGGAGTGGGGTGCCATTGCCTTCTCCTGGTGGTTTCTCAAAACACTAAATCTAGAATTACCATACGATCCAGAAATTTAACTTCTGGATATATATCCTAAAGAATTGAAAGCAGGGATTCACATCAATGGTCACAGCAATGCTACTCATAATAACCAAAAGATAGAAACAATAAATATCCTTTGGTGGGTGAGTGGTAAACTAAATCTAGTATATACATGCAATGGAATATTATTTGGTCTTGAAAAGAAAGGAAATTCTGATACATGCTAGAACATGGATGAATACTGAAGACATAATACTAAGTGAAGTAAGTCAATTAGAAAGAACAAAACCACAAGCCAAAAACACAAACCAAAAGTAACAACACACATTACATGATTCTACTTATATGAAGTACCTAGAGTAGTGAAATTCATAGAGACAGAAATTGGAATGCTGGTTGCTCATGGTGAGTAGTGGGAAATAGGGAGTTATCATTTAATGGGTATGTTATTTCATTTGGAGAAAATGAAAAGTTCTGGAGATGGTGGTGGTAGAGTTTGCACGGCAATGTGAATATATTCAATGTCAAAGAACTGTGCACTTGAAAATTGTTAATATGGTAAATTTTGTTATTTATTTTTTATTACAATTTTAAAAATACAGTTTTATTAATATATATATTTCTAGTATCCATCCATATAAGTTAAAATATGTGGAGTTAATCCCCATGGCCAATTTTTAATAAAAGGTCTACATGAGAGTCCTATGTAATCACATTTGGAAATGTCTGTTCTGGAATATATGTGAGAATTCTTCAACCTGTGTTTTGCATCTATTCTGTAATGTACTAATACATCTGGAATAAGTTCTTAAAAATCCTAAGAGTAGAGTTAACTGGATTTCTCATGTCATGCTTTATTATACTCTTTATTATATCTTGATTCAGAATTACATTAACTGTGTTGAGAGAAAAATTTAATTACTTGATGGATCTCATTTTAATATCATATCTTGTATAGTAGTGGCTGCCTGCGGTTAGTTTAAAGGACATTCTATTATATCATTTTTATGGTCTGAAAAAAGGTGACAAAGTGTCAAAGAGTACTTTGTTAAAATATATCTATCATAAATTTAGGGTAAAAATATAGTTTTTACATAATAAAAGCATCATCATTTGACAGAAAGGGACTCCACTGGAGTTTAGAAGCCTTGAGTACCAACCCTAACTCTTCCACTACAAGGTCTATGGCCTTTGGTAAACCATTCACCTGCAGGGTGCTCTTCATGTTCACTCATGAAGGATGGTTTGATGTTTCCTCTTCTGTGGATTCTTTATCTCAAATTTCATTCTCTTCCAGTCAATTTCATTGCAACCATTACTATCTCTCAGTCTCGATACAGGCTTCTCCCATTGTTTGTGTGGAACTTCTGTGAGCAAACTCTGCATTCTCAGACTTTTCTATAACGCTTTCAGTAAACTTAGCTGAAGCCTCTCTCTCTCTCTTTTTTTTTTTTTTTAGCAATAAGGATCATCTTACCATAGACTCTGCAGTAAAGATTGTTTCTTCTCTGGCTGTGCTTGTTTACTCCAATTTACAGGACAAGTGCTCAGTGCAATTGTCTGAATGTTCATGCAGTCATCACAGGCAGGTGGCTCATGGACCAGAGGTGAAGATGTGTCTCCTAGTCTTCAAAGCAATGGAAAGTACATTTGTTTTTTATTTGAATTACTGTCCAGTATAAAAATTGTAGGAATTTTTAATTAAAAATAAAAATTTCTAGCTTTTCTTTGAAATTAGAACACTGGTAAAAAAGCGTGTATATTCCTATGTGCCAACAGTTATTTGAGACTAGCAGTAGCTATCTCCTTAAATAAAGCATTGCATCATCCACTTTTCTGAAGTCTGTGTTATTCCATATTCCTTTTCTGTGTCTTATGGGGACAGTCAGTTCCTATTTATCATCTTATATTTTGCTCTGTTTCTTTTGGGTGCACAGGCCTTGTAGGCATTTGAATTTCAAACTTTGACCCAAACCATGTTACAGATATATTTTTTTTCTTAAGCTAGTCTTTCCTAAACTATATTATGCAGATAATTTATTCTTTTAGGCATTTTACTGGCTGTTACTCTAGATCAGACAAAATAAATACAATTGAGAAAAATAAGGCTAAGGATGCTGTTGTTTTTCTTAGTCACTCAGTTGTGTCTGACTCTTTGTGACCCCATGGATTGTAGCCCACCAGGCTTGTCTGTCCATGGGAATTCTCCAGGCAAGAATACTGGAGTGGGTTGCCATTTCTTCCTCCAGAGGATCTTCCCAACCCAGGGATTGAACCCAGGTCTCCTGCAGTGGAGGCATATTCTTTACTGGCTGAACCACTAGTGAAGCCCAAGCATAAAGGAATGGATCTTAGAATGGGACTTTAAGATGCTACTCTGAAAGCAGTATTTCCTAATTTGTTACACCATAGAAAACTCTGGCACTCTTCCTCAAGGGTTCTTATCAGGTGGAAAGGGCTTTTCGGTCATCTCATTTTATTTCTTATTTTATAAATTAGGAGACTGAGGTCTGGGAAGAAAAGAATAAGTTATGTCTTGCTGGTCTTATGTTAATAGTGATGTTAACTTCATTTTTGTTGATCTTGTACCCTAACATGCTATTCAACTCCTGCAAGCTCAGTGTTCTACATCTCACATCTTGTTTCAACTTTGCCTCATTATGAAATGAAGCCTTACTTCACTTGCTGCCCTGCTTGGAGAGAGAACAACCATTTTAGCAATACTTCACCTACCTCATTTGAAGAGTGATTTTTTTTTGGCTAGTATGAAAGAACACTAATACAATCACAATCCCATGGGTATTCTAGTGACTTTAAAAAATACGCACATTGTATCCCTGAATTTTCTCATAGACATACTATTTCCTGAAAGTTCTGATATTCTCTTGAAGGGTGCATAGCCATAAACATTTTCATTCAGTAGTGCTTTATGACTACTTGTTGTTCAGTCACTCACTCCTGTCCGACTCTTTGTGACCCCATGGGCTTCAGCATGTCAGGCTTCCCTGTCCTTCATTGTCTCCCAGAGTTTGCTCAAACTCATGTCCAGTAAGTCGATGATACTGTCCAACCACTTCATCCTCTATTGCCCTCTTCTCCTGCCTTCAAACTTTCCCAGCACTAGGGTCTTTTCCAGTGAGTTGGCTCTTTGCATCAAATGGCCAAAGGACTGAAGCTTCAGCTTTAGTATTAGTTCTTCCAATGAATATTCAGGATTGATTTCCTTTACGATTGACTGGTTTGATCTCCTTCCTGTCCGAGGGACTCTCAAGAGTCTTCTCCAGAACTATAGCTTGAAAGCATCAATTCTTCAGTGATCAACTTTCTTTATGGTCCACCTCTACTAGTCATGAGTATTTTTTCTAAAGAAGCGTTTACTAAGCTTAGCCAGTTCTGCATGATTTTGGAACGAGAGGTTATGAATCAAATGTTTATAATAAAAAACATAGTGCAATAGTTAGGGAGTTTGGGATGGATATGTACACAATGCTATATTTAAAATAGACAACCAACAAGGACCCAAAGCACATGGAATTCTCAATGTTATGGGGCAGCCTGGCTGGGAGGGGAGTTTGGGAGAGAATGGAGATGTGTATTTGTATTGCCAAGTCCTTTCACTGTTCAGCTGAAACTATCACAATGTTTTTGTTGTTGTTGTTGTTGTTATTACTTGGCTGTACCCCAATATAAAATAAAAAATTAATAAAACCCCAAAACTTAGTGGGACTTCTCTGGTGGTCCAGCAGTTAAGACTCCACACTTCCAGTGCAGGGGTGCTGGTTCAGTCCCTGGTTGGGGAACTAAGATCTCATATGCCATGCTGCCTGCCACCCCCACAAACCCCATAAACCAAACCAAAACAAAACAAAAACATAATGTAGCAGACATCAGATCAGTGGACTTTGGAGCTAGCAATTCAATAGTAGAATCAGTATTCCAACCTAGCTTGATTTGTGTCTGGCATTAGAATTTTCACCAAGCTTCTACAACTGGAGTGTTCCTCTCTGGTTATGGGTGTTTTAATTTCATGTTCTGTGCTTAGTCACTCAGTCATGTCCAACTCTTTGCGATCCCCTGCACTGCAGCCCTTACATGGGGAATCTCCAAGCAAGAATACTGGAGTCGGTGATATGTCCTCCTCCAGGGAATCTTTCCAACCCAGGGATTGAACCCAGGTCTCCTGCAGTGCAGATGGATTCTTTACCAGCTGAGCCACCTGGAAAGCCCAATACTTTCATAATGGTGTTTAAAGAATTATAACAGAAAATATGTGAAACACTCAATATAGAATAGTTTCTCTCCAAATGCTATTCTTTTAATCCTGCCAGTTAGAATGATTAATGAGATAAGCTGCTGTTAGTCTCCTTAAGGGAGGAAGAGGTTGAGGATGAGGGCAGTTCTCTCCTGAGAAAGTATTGCACTGCTCTGAAGTGAGGTGTTATTTGCCCTGTAAAAGATGACTTGTTGCTTTAGCAGTTCTGTAGGGGAAAGAAGGTCTTGCTTTCTCTCACCAATTCATATCAATCCCCTTGCTTGGGTGACAGAATGCTGTGATATGTAGATTTTGCAGAGTGGGTGTTTCTCTATTATTTATGCCTTCTGAAGAGAAACATTGATCAAATCCAACATATCTGTACTGGTGATTTATTATTCCATTTTATTCTCTTACAAGAGGATTAATGATTGAGGTAAAAGTCCATTCAACTATCAGAGAAATAAATATATACGCACTTGGTTATTTTACTACACCAAAAGAATTTTAAATCTTTAATGTTTCATTGGGTTTAAGATAGCTTTGAGCAAGAAGTTTGAAATTTCTCCAAGTTTTGACTGAGGGTTTTTTTTTTTTTTGTTCTTTTGTTTGTTTTGTGATTAAGTAATAATATTCTAAGTTCTAAAGTTCACTGTGATGTTTAAAGCTTATAATAAGTCATGTTAATGAAAGTAGTTCAGACATAAACACTCCAGAACTCTGATCTTCTAAATAGAAAGAATTGTTCCCACATGAAGTAAAGTGGATTGGAGAAGCCTCATCTCACTTGTGCCTTGTGAGGTCACCTTGGGGAAACCAGTCTACAATGAAAGAGTGAAACATCCTTTAGGTTACACCTTTATTTCAGCAGTCTATAGGGATGTAATTCACCTTGTTATTTTAAACATGATATCTAATGCATCTGTTCATAAAATATTAACTAACAGTGGCTTCCCTGGTGGCTCAGATGGGTAAAGAATCTGCCTGCAATGCAGGAGACCCAGGTTCAACCCCTGGATTGGGAAAATTCCCTGGAGAAGGGAATGGCTACCTACTTCAGTACTCTTGCCGGGAGAATTCCATGGACTGAGGAGCCTTGTGGGCTCCAGTTCATCATCGCTGAGTGGAACACAACTGAGCAACTCAACCCTCTTACTTTTCTTTTTCACTTTCAACATTGTCCTACTTATAGCTTTCCCTAGATCAGCTCCTTGGTCTCAGAGTTGTTTGCATGATATAGTTACCGAATTTGTCACTTGTGTGCTGCGTTCTCTTCTATTCTGGTCTATTCTAAACTTTATGGTTAATCTGTTGAACTACACTCTTCCAGCATCTTCAACTCATGTATCCCCCTAGCTTTTCTCCAGAACTAGTCAGGAAAGTCTCAGTGCTCCATCAGTCCTGCAATTCTCTCTTTTGGTTGTTGTTGTTATTTGCTTGTTTCTGCATTTGGATTTTTGTTGCAAAAAAAAAAAAAAAGGAAAGAAAGAAAGAAAGAAAATCCCAGTATTTTGAATGCTGTTGCTACTAAACATTCATGTCCTTCAGCTTTATCTGGACCCAAGCACTGACCAGCCTGTAATTTTACATGGACTGACCAGGATTTTGCTTCTTTTCTTAGTAATGATACGAATCTCCAGTCATGATTACCACAGGCATTATTACCACATGATACCACAATCTTCAGTCATGCTTTACAAGACAATCTTTCTTTTAATGTAGCTGGAATTCTTAGGTGGGTCTAGCACCAATAATTGAGATATTTACTCAAGATATTTACTGTTGAGGGGCAAAAACAAGTTCACAGTTAATGTACATGTTTTATATAGCATACAAGAACAATTTAAAAAGAGATTAAAAAGTATGAAAATTAGTCGAATAAAATGCTTTTTAAAAATGTTTTCAGATGTGTCATCTACATTTCCATATTCTTCCTCATATCTACAAACATGGCCCCTTTCATCATTTATCTCTTTCTTTAGCTTTAGATACTGCAGACTTGAGATTCTTGAATTCTTAAATCCAGCAACTTCTAGGGCCAGAAACAAAATATTACTTCTGTCTCATGTATCTCTTCTGTCTAATCACTCTTGACTTATCTTGTCTAGAAACATAATCTCCAGGATCAAAAGATCCCTGCTTATGTCATCTGTTTCTTTTAAGTTGCCATCTTAGTTTCTTTTATGTGTATCACCTAAACTTCTTGGAAAAATTGGTTTTAGCACTCATTTCTATCCTTTTCTTTACCCTCCAATCTCCTATAATTTGGTTTCTGTCCTTAAAACACTGCAAAAATTATTCTTGCCTGAATCACCAATCATTTATTAACTGCCAAGCCTAAAGGCCAGATATAATATTTGAGAAATAATCACAGTATCCATGATAATATTCATATTAATGAGAACTAATATTTATTGCCATGTTCTGATATGACTTGATTATGCATTATTCATTCATTATCTCCTTCAATCCCCACAGTGTCTCTATAGAGAGTGACTATTATTATCCTCATTTTGCTGATAAGGTTTCAATCAGAAATATGTAAATGGCTGTCACACTGTTAGTGGCAAAGTCAGAGCTGAACCTAGATCTCCTTAAACTCTGCATTGCCTTGTCTTCCAGGATACCACACACTCTTACTTTTCCATTGACTTTGGACTCTGTGGTATATTTGTTTTTGGCAGATTCCTTTTTCTCATTCAACCTTTAAAATTAGCTCAGAATTAACTGAAGGTATTTTTAAGACTACAGATATTATGGCCCCACCCCAAAGACTGAATTAGAATAGCAAGGTTTGGGATATTATGCATATCTAGAAAAGTGTGTCTTAAGACTCCCATGTCAATTTTCAAATATAATATAATATGAGAACCACTGCTGCACACAATTTTCTAATTATCTTATGTTGTTTCAAAATGTCTTTCATTATAAACTGATATTCCAAAATAGTTCAGTTCAGTTCAGTTCAGTCGCTTAGTCGTGTACGACACTTTGCGACCCCATATTCCCTAGTAGAAAATCTCTCCCCTTTCACTCTGTCTTTAATCCCTGGTCTTCAGTATCTTTCTTCCTGCTGGACAACTAAATCTGTACATAATGCAGTAAACTCATCATTTTCTCCTTGAAGCCCTTGGAGAAGCCAGGCATCTGGTCACTCTTTTTCTGCTTGGATGATTTCCTTTAGCTACAAGATGGTATTTGAGGCTCTTAATAAAGCAGCATGCATAGCCCATGATAATCTGTCCTCTACCTATTCTGTAGCTTTTTTCCCCAATAGTTAATAATGTAAAATGTATTCTTTATCTTTCTTGAGTACTTGCACCTAAACCTGTTGATTCCTGCCTATTTTGATTTTATGGTGTGGCCTATCTAAAATGCTGGAGTTTCCCAGGTAGTGAAGTGATAAAGAAACCACGTGCCAATGCAGAAGATACGAATTTGATCCCTGGGTTGAGAAGATCTCCTGGAGGAGGAAATGGCAAGCCACTCCATTATTCTTGCCTGGAAAATTCCATAGACAGAGAACCCTGGTGGGCCACAGTGTATGGGTCATAAAGAACTGGATATGACTGAGTAACTGAGCAGGCATGCTGTCTAAAATGCTATCTGTGCTTCGTGAGCCTGCCCTACTCCTTTCAGAATTATATAGGTACCACCACTTCCTCGAATTCTTGATTAATTCTTTTCTTTAGCTCTACATTTTGGTTAGATGCGCCTCCTCTACATAATATCCTATGACTACTAACAGCAGTGACTCTATCTGCCGCTGTATTGAACTGAAATGGTACTTTCTAGCACATTGCTGCATGTTGGAACCAAGCCTGAGTATCCCTAGCCATTTCTCTGTGTTTGCTGATTTCCCTGTTAGAGGTCAAATATTGATTCTAGTCAGACTTAATTGGATGAGACCCTGCTTTACTTCTTTTTTTTAAAAAAAATAAAACCAGGTTGTGTAGCTGAGTTCCCAGTGGGTTTGAGCATGCTGGGATTGTGACAAGCTTTAGTTCTAACTGAAGTAGACAAATACAATATAGAAAGAGAGATGATAGAGTACAACAGGGGAAGTGTAGAGAAATGTTAAGGGGCTAGAGAAACAACCTTTTGATTTTGCCATTAAGAGGATCTTAGGGATGTGTTCCTAGATTAATTGAATTTTGAGTTGGGTCTAGTTTCATAAATGTAGATATTTTAAGTTCTGGAAATTTTGAATGATACCAGAGATATTGTATTTTAAAAATTGCTGTACTGTCAATTTTTTAAACCATGATTATTTATTTATCATATATCTATACTTTGAAAGAATGCTTGTTGTAGTCTATACATGAATGTCAGCACTGAACAACTCCAGGGTTGCCATCAATATTTTCTTTTATCACATTTGATCTTGTTGACCATGCCTGTCTTCATAGAGCTAATAGCTTTCATACTGAATGCTATATGAATAACATCCCTTGAAGTTGGGCCATAGAGTATCCTAGGTGAAAGCAACCCATAAATACATTTGTAGACCATCAGTTATATAGCCAATCCTGGGCTAGGTTTCCTATGCTTTTGGAGATGCAAAAAAGGTATAGATCTGTTTTTCTAAATAAAGGATTTTTAGATGAGGTTATAGAAACGAAATTTACGTATGTGTGTCTGATAAAGGGCAATGAGCTATATTACATAAATAGGTGCTACACTTCAAGCATGATGAAAATTGATAGAAGGCAGAAGTCAGTGTAAACTGGAATAATAGAATTTTCTGGTAAGTCTTTTGAAAACAGAGTAGGGTGTAAATAATCAGAGAAAGGAGATGAGTAATGTTCAACAAACTTAGGTATAGCATATGAAATTGCACAAATGATACTGATATCTGGAGGGGAGCTCAGAAAATCTTTCAAATTATATTTGTGTGTGGTCAGCAGAGGATGTTGAAAAATGGTCTCTCATTAAGCAAGGCTAATGAGATCAGTGCTTTGTTCACTTGTTTGTTTTTCTTTCACCACTTAATATCTCACTGTCTCATAAACAGTATCATAAACAGTACCTCACTGTCGTAAACAGTATCCAGGTTTTGATAAAGTACCATCACCCATGGGCATCAAGGCAAACCAAGTAAACATTTGTAAGGAGCAGTTAGTGCTTTTCTTCCTGGTCTTGGTTTTATTTACTCAATTAATTATTTAATCTTAACAAGGAACATAGCCTCCCTATGCTCTCTTTGAAGTAATTGACGGTGAAGGAGGCAAGGCAGCGAATGGATTCTATGCAGAGGGATAAAAAAATTGCAGATGACTTGTTTTAAGTACCACTACTATAACAGCAGCAGTTTGGCAATAATAATAAAAAAGTAATTTATATAGAACGCATCTATGAAAGGTTATTATATAGAGAATGATGACTGGTTTTCTAACACAAGAAGGCACACAAAAAGAGGATCTGGATGTAAATAATAGTAGGTTATATTATTGAAAGAGAGTGATATTTTACCAGTAAGACTTTAACATAAATAGGGATGATTATTCATCTGTCAAGAACATTTTAAGTCTGTATGTAACTAGAGGAGTGAACTCAAACTTATCTCGTAAAAAGATTGTCAATTTTTTTTTTTTAATAATTGGAATCCTAGAGAATGTATTGCTAGAATAGCAGCCTGTGTTGCTTAGGTGGCACTTTACATCATTACTTTGCTTTCTTTTTGAGATGGATGCTTGATTCCCCACATTCCCGTGGAGAAGACACACCCTGAGTAATCATAGAACGTGCTCAGTGTCACACAGCTACCTACTAGTGGTAGAGCAGGAGCTCAAAACTAGGTGTTTCAGCACCAAAGTCAATGCTTAAAATGCAGCTTTGCCATGAAAAGATGTTCAAAAATATTCTACAATGGTCCTCAAGTTATAGATGAAGAAATTGTAGCCCAGATAATTAACAACATTTTAAGAGCAACAGAAATTGAATTCTGTCTTTCATGCCTGCCGGCTTGCTGTGTCACTTCAGTCATGTCCGACTTTTTGCAACCCTGCAGACTGTAGCCCACTGGGCTCCTCTGTCCATGGGATTCTCCAGGTGAGAATACTTCATATAAGTGTGCAGCTCTCCTTCCATGTACTAAGAGCAGTGTGAATGAGTGCTTGTGCATCCGTATTCTCCTTGCGGGTCCAGTTTGCAGCAGAGGACTCAAAACTTGTTGTTCTTTAATGACAGGATAAAATGTGAAATTCAAATAATTCGTAATACAGCCCCATCTCCTGTTTCCTAAAGATGTAATATTTCTTGTGCTGATACTCTCCCAGATGTGTGCTGATAGTGTTAACAATGTCATAGGAAACATGAAAGAAACTAGATAAGAAAGCTAACGAACCTCTCCACTAGAAAAGGGATAGAGTACTTTATGGAAAGCATAATATTGAAAAGACTGAATGAATGGGTGTGTGAAATAGTGGATACTGGGGTGGGGAAGTAGAAATGGAGAAGAGATAAATTTGTAAACAACTGCTACGATGAACGGATTTCTCAGAAGAGAAATGTCTTTAGAAGATTTTTAGGAAATTTCACGCAGCTCGTGCAGTTTAGCTCCTCACCCTTCTTCCTAACCCTCTGTCAGCTTTGCAAGGAAATTCAGGAAAATCCTGCACTGCTTTTAAAATCTTCAACGCTTTTAAAAGCAGAATTACATTTTTGAGGTCATGAAAGAAATACTTCAATGATCACTTTATATGAACAAGAAGCTCAATTTCTCTGGTTTGTTCTTATAGCTATGACTTGAAACACTGATTTTCATGCCTAATATTGCAATTTTGTTACAATGAAATATTAATCAATTTTTTCATTCTTATGTGTTTATTAATTTATTTTTATTTTGGGAATTGAAGAGCTAGTTTTAGCTAGGAAAAATGATTATGGTTTCTCTTTTTTCAACATCTTTTCTATTCAGTCAGTCTTCTTCTTTTTTTTTTTTTAGTTCATGATATTTATTATCGAGGCTGGTTGCATCCTTGTATGTCTGTTAATTTTCTGGTTTTACCACTCCACGCTTAAAAGCTGCCTTCAAGATTAAACCTATACTCTTTTCTTGGCACATAAAACCCATCATTATCTAGATACAAACCTACTAATCCTGTCACCTAGTAGGCATGTGCCTAGTGTGAGATGTACCTCATACATTGTCCTAGTTTAAGGTCCCTAAATGTGCTGCTATTCTTTCTTGTCAGGGACCTTTGCACATACCATCTTTGTATCCTTTCTTTTGGCTTTTTTTTTTTTTGGTCTGATGAATGTTGTCTTCAAAATAAAGCTTAAATGCCACTTGTATTATCTTCCCGAAGCACAGAAAGCTCTACTTTATTTGTGTAGCATAAGGTTTTGGTGCTTCCCTTTGTTACTGAACATACCACAGTGTTGTGCAATACCTATCTGTTTTTGGCTTTGAGGATAGAGATTGTATCTTATTTGTGTATATTTGCTTAGAAGAACACATGGCATACAGTAGGTATAAAAACATTTTTTTTTTTTATCTGATGAATGTTGTCTTCAAAATAAAGCTTAAATGCCACTTGTATTATCTTCCCGAAGCACAGAAAGCTCTACTTTATTTGTGTAGCATAAGGTTTTGGTGCTTCCCTTTGTTACTGAACATACCACAGTGTTGTGCAATACCTATCTGTTTTTGGCTTTGAGGATAGAGATTGTATCTTATTTGTGTATATTTGCTTAGAAGAACACATGGCATACAGTAGGTATAAAAACATTTTTTTTTTTTTTTGCTGGAATAAGTTAAATTTGATGAGAGGATCAAATTTCTTAAACAAATTACCTAATATTTCTACATGAGTTTAAATCAAGGAATTTTAGGGAAGAGAAGAAACATATATCACAGTCCTTGGGACATATAACTCCATTTCATCATGTGTGCAAATATGATTCATAGGCTTCCATGGAGGTGGAATTCTTTTTACCTAATATTTCTACATGGATTTAAATCAAGGAATTTTGGGGAAGAGAAAAAACATATATCACAGTCTTTGGGGCATATAACTCCATTTCATCATGTATGCAAATATGATTCATAGGCTTCCATGGAGGTGGAATTCTTTTTACCAAATATTTCTACATGGGCTTAAATCAAGGAATTTTAGGGAAGAGAAGAAACATATATCACAGTCCTTGGGACATATAACTCCATTTCATCATGTATACAAATATGATTCATAGGTTTCCATGGAGGTAGAATTCTTTGAAGACTAGGCCCTTGTCATCTGTTGAGAAAGTGGCCCACTTAAGTCTTATTTACAAAGAACTAAGGTTTATGAGATATTGTGTTGTGATATTTTGAGGAATGGACTGCTACCAAATGAAGGTAGAGGGAAGACAAAGGGAGCAGGATGTCCTCAGGTTATGGGATCCTGGGTACTACACAGGTGATGAAGAAATTAGATGGACAATAGTTTCTGTAGGACCATTACTC
>SJYC01006496.1:0-22638 GCA_006408675.1 Madoqua kirkii
GGACTGCTACCAAATGAAGGTAGAGGGAAGACAAAGGGAGCAGGATGTCCTCAGGTTATGGGATCCTGGGTACTACACAGGTGATGAAGAAATTAGATGGACAATAGTTTCTGTAGGACCATTACTCTTTCCTATATTACAACTCATTTAGATTCTAGAATTCTTGCTCTATGGGCTACTAAAGATATGGCCTAAAGCAAGTCGTACTATGCATTTTAATAGCTCCTACCTGAAATTTTTGAAGAGGCGAAGACTGATTAATATGAACAATTAAGAAAAAATAGGGCAGATTTTGTGGTGTATTAGGATGAAAAAATGGGGTGTGATTATTACCATGTGTGTATAACACCTCCATCATGCCTGGTTTCTAGTAGTTAGGTCTGTTTTACTATTAACTCTCTGCAGCATCACCTTCCTTCCTGGGCTTCCCCTTCATCTGGATCCACAGAGATGTTTTCCAAGACCCTCTCATAATTTAGTTGCAGAAAGTAGACTCCCTTTGTGGCATTTTTAACAGTTTACCTTCAAGATCAGAAAGGGACAATGGATCTGAACTTCACTGCTTACTGAACTATTAATTTTGCAAGTCCAGTGTTGAAAATGGCCTAGTGTTTAAAGAATTTGCTGGTAATGCAGGAGACACAGGAGATGTGGGTTCAATCCCTGGGACAGGAAGACCTCCTGGAGAAGTAAATGGCAACTCACTCCAGTATTCTTGCCTGGAGAATTCCATGGACAGAAGATCCTGGCAGGCTACAGTCCAAAGAGTTGCAGAGTCAGACAAAATCAAGCAGCTAAGCACAGCATACAACACACAGCACTGGAAAGTAATAAAAAGCCTTCTGCATTCTCTTTAGTTTTGTCTCTACCAGTTTTGGTTTCTATAGGTAACCAATACCTGCTGGTTACAAAAGATACTGCAGCCTGAACCTGACAACTCATGAAAGAACAAATAGACACTGATGAGTCATTTGTTCAGAAAACTTTTACCTTGCATTTGTCATTGCCTCAGCCAATATCTTATGCTCTGGAAGTTGCCATTACAGGTTCCATTGCTTATAAGAACCTGTGTTGCAAATGTGCTATAAGCTGATAAACTCAAACTTTGAGTCTTTCATGTTTGATATTTCATTAGGCAGTACAGTGACCTTTTTCTTTCTTTCTTTTCTCTTTGGCATCTGATGATAAAAGAAGGTATCTTTCTTTCAGTTTAAGTATAATTGAACTTGAGCTGTTCACAGAAGCTAGTAAACTTTGCCATATGTTGCCTAAAAACAAATTCTAACTTCAATTTGAGTAGCACCTTTCATGTCAGTGCTCTAAATTGCTTCGCAGTGATACATCATCAATATTTCACAACAAGGCACCGCTGAACAGCATATTCAGTGATTTAGCCATCATTTTGAATAATGTAGAGAAGCAACAACCAGAGGAAAACAGGTCTCTTTTAAAAACTGTATAATGATAAAGATTTAGTATTTTCCAAGTGTTTACCTTAAACCATGCTTAATAAAGAGTCTAGCCGAAAGGTACAAAAATGCTCCAGAGGCACCATTAATATTTGCATCAGTAAATCCACATCAAACAACAAAAACAAGCCACTGCTGTACACATAACTATATACCTGATATCTCATTTGACTCTTACAACTTTGAATACAGTTTGTGAAACATTTTTAAAATTAAGAACGGGAGTGCAATTTGTACAAGCCAGGAACAAGAAAAGTTAGTATTGAAATACCATATCTAGTACTCTCATGCCTCCAGAATCCATATTATTCCATCTTATTGTCAGATCCATAGTTCAGTGCACATTTTTAATTGTCTTGAAAAATACACGTACATCTGACTGGTTTTATTGAATCTAGTTTTGACTTGACTAGCTTGACTATTCTACCCTACTACCTTATATATTCCTCATAATAAATGCCATGCTGCATTCTCTATAATGTAAATAGACAATGCCTCTTCTTAGCAAAAAATACTTTCCAATGACTCTCCATAGGTTTTAGAATGTTTAAAATTCTTAGCATTTGAGTCATTTGTTCAGAAAACTTTTACCTTGCATTTGTCATTGCCTCAGCCCATATCTTACGCTCTGGAAGTTGCCATTACAGGTTCCATTGCTTATAAGAACCTGTGTTGCAAATGTGCTATAAGCTGATAAACTCAAACTTTGAGTCTTTCATGTTTGATATTTCATTAGGCAGTACAGTGACCTTTTTCTTTCTTTCTTTTCTCTTTGGCATCTGATGATAAAAGAAGGTATCTTTCTTTCAGTTTAAGTATAATTGAACTTGAGCTGTTCACAGAAGCTAGTAAACTTTGCCATATGTTGCCTAAAAACAAATTCTAACTTCAATTTGAGTAGCACCTTTCATGTCAGTGCTCTAAATTGCTTCGCAGTGATACATCATCAATATTTCACAACAAGGCACCGCTGAACAGCATATTCAGTGATTTAGCCATCATTTTGAATAATGTAGAGAAGCAACAACCAGAGGAAAACAGGTCTCTTTTAAAAACTGTATAATGATAAAGATTTAGTATTTTCCAAGTGTTTACCTTAAACCATGCTTAATAAAGAGTCTAGCCGAAAGGTACAAAAATGCTCCAGAGGCACCATTAATATTTGCATCAGTAAATCCACATCAAACAACAAAAACAAGCCACTGCTGTACACATAACTATATACCTGATATCTCATTTGACTCTTACAACTTTGAATACAGTTTGTGAAACATTTTTAAAATTAAGAACGGGAGTGCAATTTGTACAAGCCAGGAACAAGAAAAGTTAGTATTGAAATACCATATCTAGTACTCTCATGCCTCCAGAATCCATATTATTCCATCTTATTGTCAGATCCATAGTTCAGTGCACATTTTTAATTGTCTTGAAAAATACACGTACATCTGACTGGTTTTATTGAATCTAGTTTTGACTTGACTAGCTTGACTATTCTACCCTACTACCTTATATATTCCTCATAATAAATGCCATGCGCATTCTCTATAATGTAAATAGGCAATGCCTCTTCTTAGCAAAAAATACTTTCCAATGACTCTCCATAGGTTTTAGAATGTTTAAAATTCTTAGCATGGCACATAGACCTTTCATTAGTTAACTTCTACCTAAATTTCTACCCAAATCTCTTTTCATTCACAAAATGAGTACCTATGTTGTCTCAGTACATTGAACTCTTTGTAGTTCCCTGAACATATGACCTGCTCTGTCATCTCTGGCCTTTTGAGTGCATTCAGCATTCTACCAAGAATGTATAATCACCTGTTAACTCAAGTTTTTCCCTCACTAGGGCAAGATCTATTACATATAGTCATTAATGTCTGATATGTGATACCTGATGCTTCATTTCTGAATCGAACATAATTTAATATGAAGCACTAAAATCTCTATACCACTCACATCTTCTGTTCTAATGCACAGAGCTCGACACAGGCTACAATCACAAAATCTTAAATTTTAGTATTTTATAAAAGTTATGAATCTCTTTTAGAATCTGTTGAAAGTGAAGACTCTCTCAACAAAATATAATGAAGACAATTTCTTATACAAATTTCCACATATTTCCAGAAAGTTTATAAATGCCTTGAATTCAATTTAGAGATCTGAAGCTAAAAATACCTGTTCTAAGGTGTTCCCATGTTGATAAACAATCCATTGGGGAATTTGTTCATTTGTATTGGCTTACTCCATCTCATCTCAATTTAGAGAATCATGGAATCTCAGAGTTGGCAAAACCTCTAAATATTACATATACCAATTTCATATCTAATATATGAACCATGTCTACAATGTCTCTATCATGCTTTTTTATGTTAAATATTTTTATCCAAGGAAAGCAAAGCCACTATCACCTAAACTTGACCAGATATATTTTGAAAGATCCTGTCTAATTAAGAATTATCTGAGATATCTCATTTGAGCTCAGAGATAAGAGGAGCTTGAGTCAAAACTCTCATTCTTAAGAAAAAGCTAAGCAAACTGAAAATAGTGATGTCTCTTGGACACAACAGAGAACTGAGATTGAAGGACAAACTATTTTCTTGAAGTCTTGAGAGACAGGAGCATCCGGATTTGCAGCTAACATTTGTTTACCTGGAGGAGAAACACTGAAACCATAGACTGGCAGAACAATTAACTGGTAATTTTAGTGAATTTCTGTAGATTGGATCACTGTTGTTGTTGGACACAGTAGGGGAAGGATAAGGCGAAATGAATTGAGAAAGTAGCACTGACATATATAGACAGTGCTCAGTTGCTAAGTCATGTCTGACTCTTTGCAACCATATGAACTGTAGCCTGCCAGGCTCCTCAATTCATGAAATTCTCCAGGCAAGGATACTAGAGTGGGTAGCCATTCCCTTCTCCAGAATAAATACTTACACTAACTCCTATTTGTCTCAGTTCCTATTGACCAATAGAACATATGGTTTTCAAAAATTATTATAAGACCAGTCAAAGGGAAGATAAAACAATTTGAAGCAAGAATTAGAAATAACTCAGGGATGATGAGGATATTGCAATTATCAAACATGAAATTAAAATTAATAATTATCAATATGTTAAAGATCTAATTGGAGATGCAGATAATAGCAAGGACAAATGGGTAATTTAAGCAAAAAGGAAATCTAAATGTTAGTTACTCAGTCATGTCCAACTCTTTGTGACCCCACAGATTGTAGCCTGCTAAGTTCCTCTGTTCATGGAATTCTCCAGGCTAGAATAATGGAATGGGTTATCATGCCCTCACCCAGGGATTGAACCTGGGTCTCTCTCATTGCAGTTATATTTTTTATCATCTCAGCCACCAAGGAAACCCCAATAACACTGGCATGGGTAGTCATTCTCTTTTTCAGAAGATCTTCCCTTCTCCATCTGATATTCCTAACCGAGGGATCAAACCTGGGTCTACCTACTGCAGGCAGATTCTTTACTATCTGAGCCACTAAGGATCAGTAGACTTGAAACAATATAAGAAGAAAAAGAAAAAAACAGAACAAAACAGTGAGCTTGAAAATAGATCAATAGAAGTAAGAAGATGGAAGATGGTGGAACAGAAGGATGTGCACTCATCTTCTCCAAAGTTGTAACTCATTGCTGAACAACTGGTGACAGGAGAATGTTGGATCTCACCACAAAAAGATACCCCCAATCCAAGGGCAAAGGAGAAGCCCCAGCAAGATGGTAGGAGGGGTGAAATCACAGAATCAAACCCCATACCTGCAGAGATGCTTGGAGGTCTCAAACAAAAGCTTCTGCACACCAGGAATCCCCCCAGAGACTGATCCAGGCATGGTTTTGAGTGTCTGAGTGTCTCCTGCCAAGATACAGGTCAACAATGGCCTGCCATGGGGGCAGGGGCTCTGGGTGCAGCAGATCTGCATATGGCATAAGCCTTCTTGAAGAAGGTCGACATTAAACCCACCATAGAGCCCCCCCAAATTACACAGGACAGAAAAAACATTGTACACACCAGGACCCAGGAGAAAGAAGCAGGGACCTCACAGAGACTGACCCAGACTTCCCCATGAGTGTGGGAGAAGGCAAGGGTGGGATGATTTGGGAGAATGGCATTGAAACAAATATCATATGTGAAATGAATTGCTAGTCCAGGTTTGATGCATGATGAGTGGCTCAGATGGTAAAGAATCTGCCTGCAGTATGTAGACCCAGGTTTGATCCCTCGGTTAGGAATATCAGATGGAGAAAGGAAGATACTCTGAAAAAGAGAATGGCTACCCATTCCAGTGTTATTGGGGTTTCCTTGGTGGCTGAGATGATAAAAAAATATAACTGCAATGAGAGAGACCCAGGTTCAATCCCTGGGTGAGGGATGCTTGAGGCTGGTGCACTGAGATGACCCAGAGGGATGGTATGGGGAGGGATGTGGGAGGATAGTTCAGGATGGGGAACACATGTACACCTGTGGTGGATTCATGTTGATGTATGGCAAAACCAATGCAATATTGTGAAGTAATTAGACTCCAATTAAAATAAATAAACTTATTAAAAAATAAAATAAAATCACATCACAGTTCAATGTTACTCTCATCTCAGTCTTGCTTCCTTGTTTCAAGCATTCTTCTCCATTCCTCAGTAAACATCCCCGCTCAAATTTCTGTCACGGAGTTGGCTTCCAGGGAACCTGGATAAGCTACTACCTGTAAGAATTCATTCAAGTCACTTGCAGGGATGTGGACAACTCTGTTCCCTCTCTTTGTTTTCTTGTCATGTCACATTTATAATACAAAATAGCATATATTCTCTGGAGAGTCACTTATTTGAAGAGTTTCTAGTCTGATGCAAATGGCTTGTGGATATTCACACAAAATGATATTCAGCTACAAATATTCAGCACAAAAGATAATTAAAAGAATTGTTTCCAACTTCTACACTGCATAAGGAGAGTTTTTTCAACATGGATGGTTGTACACAAAGGTATAGAATATAAGAGAAATGAAGCAATAATACATTAAAAGCAAAATATGTAAATCTATGTTTTGATCAACAGGCTTCTGTAAGTCTTAAGAATAGCAATGGCAGAAACAAATGCTGCAGGGAATTTGAATTATTGACTAGGATACCCAGAAAGAGATTTTCAATTATGAATTGTGATAATATTTTTAGCAATGTTTTTCTTTAGTTGAATGTCTTATCAATAATTACTACATGTTTGCCATAAGAGTGAGGAGAAATCAGCAACTTTTCAGAAGAGAAAAAAATGATTATACTGGACATAAGTAATAGTTATATAAATATGCTTCAGTCTGAAACAGTTGAAAAATACATAACATTGTCTAAGGAATTAATGTACCTTTCAAAGTACCAAAACTATTACTAAAATGAAATTTTAATCTCATAGAATCTAGTTTAATATTAATAATTTTTTCTCCATATTAAAATATACTTAACTTTTTAATGTTGCTTTGTAAACTTCTGGGGAAAATATATCACCCTTCTTAATTATCTTAAAATGAAATTGTAGCTTTATTTGGGATTTAAAAAAAGAGTGCTCTGCAGAAAGCAAACAGAAATTAGGCCCTAGTATAGTGACATTGCATTTCATTGAGTATAAAACAATATCTATGAAGGAACACATGGAAATTTCTAGTTTAACTGCAGAAGCATGGCTTATACATATAAGCACTCTTACATGTATGGTTACTTGGGCATAGTTTCCTGTGTGGTTATATGAGCATGCATGTATGTGTGTAGTTGTATAGGGTATGTGAGTGTGCTGTTGAGTGATAAATTACTCTAGGGCAGCGGAAGGAAGATTCCACATATTCTAGTCTAGGATTAAATATTGATTTCCCTAGAAAGTAGTAAATTAGAGAATGAAAAGATATTAAAGTGTAACTACTGTCATCAAGCTATAAAATACATTTATCGAAGGTATTTTTATGTATGTTTTTATACACAACACTTCCCTAAATAGGAAGGGAGATGACTCTTACCCATGAGGACTTTATATTATAAAAAAGTCATAAGCATCCTGATTTATACTATATTGATTCACCTAATATTAGTAAAACAGATACTTGTAGACTTTCTAATCCAAGTTTCTCTCCACAGCCACCAGGAAAATATTTGAACAGGACACTTGCATTCTTACCTTTTATTTTCAGAGACTATCACTATTTACAGTAAAACAAAGAATAATCCCTTCTGCAAGTTGGTTCTGGTCCTCTGACTGATTGCGTGCAACTACTGATAGAATGGTTTGATTTGCTCTCTTTTTTTCCTCCTTAATCTTGAGTTCACTCCTTTATCCCTCACTCTCTGTCTCCGCCTACCCCTCACAATCCTGTTTCTTTTCTTGAAATGATTACTTCAATAGAAAATTTCCCCTAACACTTATAGTCAGGGAGAAAGTTTACAAGCTATCTATTTAGTGAATGTTACAATAGTATATTAATTACATAAACCACTGTGAATCTGAGGCTGGAATGCACCCTGGCAGGTTTCCTGACTATATCTTTCCAATATGACAGTGCTGGGCTGACTCATACTGAGGTCATCTTCACTCTTGCCCCTACTCCTGTGGAGCTCTTCTTGCTGTGGTGCCACTGTTGGGAATCAGCATTCAATTTAGATGACTGTGGCCACCTAAACTCTGCTTGCTTTGTGTTCTTTACCCTCAACAACTATCTGAAACATGGTGCTCTTCGATCATCCTTCACCTTCTTTGTGCACATTTCTACACTATCCTGTCCTTTAAATTCTGAAACTTTTCATTTGTGAGACCAGCACCTACTTTTATGATAAGCAGCCTTACTAAATCTTCCGCCTTTTCACTGAGCTATCCAGCTACCCCCTGCCTTAAATAAAGACTTGTTGATACACTGATGGTATTATTATTATCATTGTTATTATTGTGCACAGAAGAATACTTTATGCCACATCCAGCAACATGGCTGAAAGCCTGAAAGTAAGATTAGTTTTCTTCTACTTCTTCATTGCCTTTTCCAAAGTCTTCATTGCCCTTTCCAAATGTTACTCCCCTGTGACATTCTATAGGAGGCAGTGATCAAAACCATCCTCAAGAAAAAGAAATGCAAAAAGGCAAAATGGTTGTCTGAGGAGGCCTTACAAATAGCTGAGAAAATAAGAGAAGTGAAAGGCAAAGGAGAAAAGGAAAGATATAAGCATCTGAATGCAGAGTTCCAGAGAATAGCAAGGAGAGATAAGAAAGCCTTCCTCAGTGATCAGTGCAAAGAAACAGAGGAAAGCAATAGAATGGGAAAGACTAGAGATCTCTTCAAGAAATTTAGACATATCAAGGGAACATTTCATGCAAATATGGGCACAATAAAGGACAGAAATGTTATGAGCGTAACAGAAGCAGAAGATATTAAGAAGAGGTGGCAAGAATACACAGAAGAACTGTACAAAAAGATCTTCATGACACAGATAATCATGATGATGTGATTACTAATCTAGAGCCAGACATCCTGGAATGTGAAGTCAAGTGGGCCTTACAAAGCATCACTACGAACAAAGCTAATGGAGGTGATGGAATTCCAGTTGAGCTATTTCAAATCCTGAAAGATGATGCTGTGAAAGTGCTGCACTCAATATGCCAGCAAATTTGGAAAACTCATCAATGGCCACAGGACTGGAGAAGATCGGTTTTCATTCCAATTCCCAAGGCAATGTCAAAGAATGTTTAAACTACTGCACAACTCTCCTCTTCTCACATGCTAGCAAAGTAATGCTCAAAATTCTCCAAGCTAGTCTTCAATAGTATGTGGGGCTTCCCAGGTGGCTCAACAGTACAGAATCCACCTGCAGTGTAGGAGACCCAGGTTCAATCCTTAGGTCAGGAAAATCCTTGGAGGATGGCATGGCAACCCATCTTGCCTGGAGAATCCCAAGGACAGAGGAGCCTGGTGGGCTACAGTCCATTAGGTCCCTAAGAGTTGAACACGACTGAAACGACTTAGCATGCATGCATCAGTTCAGTTCAGTCACTCAGTCATGTCTGACTCTTTGCCATCCCATGAATTGCAGCACGCCAGGCCTCCCTGTCCATCACCATCTCCCGGAGTTCACTCAGACTCATGTTCATCGAGTTCGTGATGCCATCCAGACATCTCATCCTCAGTTGTCCCCTTCTCCTCCTGCCCCCAATCCCTCCCAGCATCAGAGTCTTTTCCAATGAGTCAACACTTTTCATGACGTAGCCAAAGTACTGGAGTTTCAGCGTTAGCATCATTCCTTCCAAAGAAATCCCAGGGCTGATCTCCTTCAGAATGAACTGGTAGGATCTGCTTGCAGTCCAAGGAACTCTCAAGAGTCTTCTCCAACACCACAGTTCCAAAGCATTGGCCAAAATACTGGAGTTTCAGCTTTAGCATCATTCCTTCCAAAGAAATCCCAGGGCTGATCTCCTTCAGAATGGACTGGTAGGATCTGCTTGCAGTCCAAGGAACTCTCAAGAGTCTTCTCCAACACCACAGTTCCAAAGCATCAATTCTTCGGTGCTCAGCCTTCTTCACAGTCCAACTCTCACATCCATACATGACCACAGGAAAAACCATAGCCTTGAAGAGTTGACTCATTGGAAAAGACTCTGATGCTGTGAAGGATTGGGGGCAGAAGGAGAAGGGGACGACAGAGGTTGAGATGGCTGGATGGCATCACTGACTCGATGAACGTGAGTCTGAGTGAACTCCGGGAGATGGTGATGGACAGGGAGGCCTGGTGTGCTGCAATTCACGGGGTCGCGAAGAGTCAGACACGATTGAGCGACTGAACTGAACTGAACTGAACTGAACTGACTAGTCGGACCTTAGTCGGCAAAGTAACCACACCTATTTCCCTGATGCTCTCAGTAGTTCAGCTTTCTTTTGGCTTCACTCTTGCTCTCAGTGTATGTTTCACGGTCCCTGGTTAATACTATCAACTATGTTGCATTTCTGCCTCTGTTTCATTTTCCCAGCAAAACTCAAACCCTGGGTTCATGCCACTGACTTCCTGGGGTTAAGGGAGTTTGAAAGAAACAAATCAGCCTTCAAGATTGATGCAGCTCCAAAAATCATATTCTCCAACCTCAGGTGATACCTCAACCTTTCACAATTATTTTACTTGTTCTTGGTTCCTTATTTCTGTTCTCCATAGCAATTGCACTATCCCTGCACTTGCCCCCTGTCTGTCAGCAGATGACTTTACTTTCCTAGTTCCTCCATCAAAATGAAACCATTAAGTATCAGTTACTTCACTCTTCTGCCTCAAATTGACTAGTATCAGAATGTAGCTGCATTCCTTTCCTTTAATCTCAAAGGAAAAAATGCTAAACAGCACCAGCTGCTACAATAGGTAACCTTAAAATACCTGAGTGCAGTAATCACAGCTCTGTGTCTATGTTTATTTTACATATAATTGCAAAATCTTCTTTGTGGATTTGTCTTTCATGTGTACCATAAAAGACATGTATCATTTTATCAACGTAGAGTTAGTTGGCTTAGAGACTGCTTTCACTGTTCAGGGAGTTCACAAGGTTTCCTACTGTTTGTTCAGGGTTATGCAGCCAAGGATTTCCCTTTCTGCTTGCTCCTCAGATGACAGACATCTAGTATTTCTGCCACCAGGATGACTTTGGTTTTATCAGAACCATCTTTGACAGTCTCTTCTTCTGGTCTTCCCATTTAGCTTCTGAATGTTCTGTTTTGCCAGTGTCACATCTAGCTATAAATTATTTTTTAACTGACTGATCTATTGTTTTCAACATTGCCATATACTTTGTAACATGTGTGTGTGTGTGTGCTCAGTCATGTCCCACTCTTTGCAACCCCCTGGACTATAGCTTACAAGGCTTCTCTACCCATGGAAGTTTCCAGGTAAGAATACTGGAGTGGGTTGCCATTTTCTACTCCCCCACCCAGGGACCAAACCTATGTCTCCTGCATTGGTAGGCAGATTCTTTACCACTGTGCTCCCTGGGAAGTCCTGTGATTTGTAATAGTCTGAGCCAAGTAAAAGTATGCCCTTTGGCAAGAATAGGTTGTTGCCAGTCTTTCGGGACTGCTCCACAATTTCATTGGATGGGTGCAGTGTGGTACCACTCTGCTGCACTATAGAGCAAGACCTGGGGAGCCTGGGAACTCAATCCTCACCAGCTTCCCCACCAGCAGCCTCCTTGTGTATGATGGTGTGTGTTTGTGGAAGGATGCAGAATAACACAAATGGATGCTGCAGGCTGAATGCTACTCCCACACTGTATAGATCTTGTATAGCCTAGCTTGGGAAGATAGAATTTGCCAACATTCACTGGCTATCAGATCTACTCAGGATAGATTTCCACTCCAGAAAGCTGAGAAATTAGAATTTGTATTTCGGCTGCTGAGCCCACAGTAAGAGTTCTCCTTTAATACAGAGTTTTAAGGAAATAGGAGACTACATGTACTTTTCATCTGTTGATGAAGCCATTTCCTCTCTGTGTAGCAGGAATGGGGACTAGAGGAATGGCCACACTGCCTTGGCCCATTGCCTGCTTGGTACAGGCCTTCCACAGCATGGTGCTCTGGGAAGCAGGGTCTGCTGATGTTCATTGGCTGTTGAATCCACTAGGAACAGGTCTTCCACCCCAGGGATCTGAGGGAGGTGGAAACTACTGGGACAGTCTTTAGCAGCACAAAGGGGCAGAGGTATGGATGCAGTCTTTAGCTCTCCTGTCAGGACTCCCACACACATCCAGTTTTTTCATTAAGCTTCATAGATTATGTAGTATTAATGTTTCTCAAATTGTTATAAACCCTCTGATCAATCTCCTATTGTGGCTAATTTAGAACAGTTTAATAGCTATCTCTCTGAAGGAGAAATTTCCTCCAGCTTCTCCAAATTTCATCCACACTGCCATTCTAGAAGTCCCATCTCTGCATTCATTATATTTTATCCAAAAATCTGATTTTCTCTTATTAATATCAGTAAATGAATCTGCTGTACACTCAGATAGCTGGATAAATTTTCCTAGATTTTCTGTTTCCTTCATCTCTATATCTAGTTAATCAGTAATTCCTGCTAATCTTGTCTCATCTCCTAGATATGCTTCCAATCTCTCTGTACTTCTGTAATCCCACTATTTACCATTCTACTTAAGACTCATCTCCTCTCTTCTGCAGTATTAGAATGATATCCTATATAATCTCCATGCTCTCATTCTTGACCATCTTAAATCTGTCTTTTTTACCCAATTCAGAATAACCTATATAAGATGTGAATCATTACAATCACCTACTAGACAACTTTAATAACTTGTGCATAGAATGAATTACTAAATCCTATCATGATTTTATATCATGGCCTCACATGTGAAAATCTCCAGTCTTACCACCCAACATCTTGCCTTTTATCCCCTGTCCATGTGTTTCACTTAGGGTATTTATTTCATATTTTCATTCCTTTCTACAGATTATTTCTTTCCTTGGAATACCTATATATCTTCTTTTCTTTTGATAATTTTTATAGCTTAAGGATGCAATTCAGACATTTTATTCCTCAGAGAGCATTTCAGGATCCTCAGGTTGAACTTGTGAAATGTGAAATAAAATGGAGTCACTTATGTCAAGGTGTTTTAAAAGGAGGAGGCCATTGAGTAGGTGTGTCATGTATATCCTCACTGCATAGAATCTCGAACTGTTGAACTGGATCAGACTGCAAATATCCCAAGATGTCAAGAAGTCTACAAGAACCCCCTACAACTTGCTATATTAAGGGACTTTTGCTTAGTGATAGACTTAGCAGTTGATCACATTTAACTAAGACTAGCTTTCTGCTGCCAACACCAATCAAAATTCTTTGCAAACAACTTAAATAAGCATTCAGTCTTGAAAACCCCTGAATTTTGCTCCGTAATAGGACACTGTTTGGGTAGCTACCCAAATCTCTTTATCCTGAATTATAATTGTTTGATCCCAGTGAATGCTTTGATCGATCATTGCTTCTTAGAACTGACAAGGGTGACAAGGTAAATGTCCTATGTTTTGCTCTTTTAACTCTTAGTGAAAACTCCTCCATATCATCAACTTGATTTTATTATATGTTAAATTCCTCCTGCCATATTCGGAGTTTCATTAGGCAGAGGCTATGTTTTCTTCTTCCAGCTCCTCAATGACTTCTTACTTTGTCGAGGATGGATAGTGAAATGCTTAAAATGATGTACAAGGCTCTGAGTAAACCATATGGTCTCTTTTCTTGAGGCCTTTGCAGATACTACTCTCTTTGGAATGGCCTCGCACACTCTGCTCCTACTCTGGCCTCCCCTCAAACACTGACATGCATATTCCTTCTCCTTGTTAACTTGAATTCATCCTTCTGCTTTCTGTTTAAATACCATTTTATTGGGGAAAGATTTCCAGATCCTAAAATTATATTAACTCACACTTATATTCCCTAGATATTCCTTTTAGTGTTTTTTTCTTATCAGTTTGGGCTTCCCAGGTGGCACTAGTGGTAAAGAACCCACCTGTCAGTGCAGGAGACATAAGAGATATGAGTTTGATCCCTGGGTGGGGAAGATCCCCTGGAGGAGGGCATGGCAACTCACTGCAGTATTCTTGCCTGGAGAATCCCATGGACAGAGGAGTCTGGCAGGTGTCAGTCCACAGGATTGCAGAGTGGAACTTACTGAAGCAGTTTAGCATGCATGCATATCAGCTTATAATTATAGATTTTTCTGATTATTTGATTAATGCCAGCCTTTTCCCAGGAGAATTTAACTCTGTTGCAAGGACTGTATTTACTTTGCTTTCCCTTCTACCCCAAATGCTTTGCCCAATGCCTGGCACTTAGAACACAGTAAATAAACAAGTTGCCTAAGCTCATGAATGACTAATTTACTTTTACAGAGACCTTTATACTTGACTCCATGCTTCATGTAAAATAGACTTTAAACTGTGGTTTTTGAATTGAAATTTATGTTGCAAAATACTGACATTCTTGAGATGTTTCACAGTAAAAAATGAAACTATCAGGAAAGAGCAAACACAAATTATATTTATATTTCAATTTTTCACTGAATAATTTTTATTGTCAACAAGGTAATACTAAATAATTCAATATTTGGGGCCTGTCAATTAGTTAGGCTGGGCTTAGATTTTCACAAGTGTATGGAAATATCAGTTTTCCTTTTTCTCATCAGAGATTCTTCTGTGAAGTCTTGGTCAAAACCTTTCTGTCTCCTAACCTGTCATGTGTTAAGTAAATCAACTCGGCGTGGAACCTGTGTCTATCATTTCACTTGATTGAATTAAATAATTTGTCTACATGCCTGTCTTCTGGGCTGGAATATGGGCTCTTTGGGGAAGCTATTTTGTCTTTTTAATCTTCTTGTCCTCAGCATCTATGATGGTATCTGGTACAAATAGGCTTTCAGTTAATATTTGTTCAATGAATAAATGAGTCAATTAATGAGTGTCTCAGAGCCACTAAATGCTTTTCATAATGAAAATTATAATAAATGGCTTAGCCTAGAGTTACTTCATCTGAAAAAGCCTTTATCCTCACAATAAGTAAGCCAAACAATTAATGTATTTGCTGAGTTTTCTTTTCGCATGACACATTTTAAGTGCCTACTTTTAATCTATCTGTCATTTACTCATGTATCTGATTCAGTGTGCTACCTTCTCTTGTGGAAAACTTTACTGATCTTGAAAAAACCCCACAAGTCTAAAGTTCATTTTTAAGGAAAATTTCATATAACTAAGAGCTTATAATTCTAGTTACATTAACAAAATAAAAATAATTGTTCCCTTATTTTCAGATAGCATCTTCCTTTGAAGCCTCCAAAATGCTTATATAAAGGAAAAAAGAAGTTCTCAGTTTTGTGATCTAACTCTTGAAGTCACATTATTCTAGTCACCCCCTCAAAGTGTAATGATACAGTAAAATATAACATAAAATAACAACTGAAGCAATTATATAATATTTTCCATCAAAAATCTCAGTACTCTAAAGACATTTTACTTATAGTGAATGTCAGCAACTGTTTGTTTATAACTTGTTATCTACTTCTTTCCCAAGTTGGGCTGATTACTACCAGCTAATGAGATTGTATTAAAAAAAGTTGTTATCATAGTATACTTGGCATAATTTACTATCTGATATGCTAATATACTATGCACTATGTGATGTTATGAGGCACAGGAAGGGTTGTTAACCTCATCAGGTTTTAGAGCATCCTCAAAACCCCTGAAATCAGCCACACAGTGTTTTTGACATTGACATCCTTTGGGGAAGGGTTGTCTTAGAATATTTTAAAAAAGCAATTTTGTATCCCAGTTCTAATGACTAACTCATATTATCTTCCTACTGGAAAAGTATAAGGTTTCTCTGGGACCTCTTTGATTTAACCAGCATATTTTATATTCTATTAACATAATGACTTGCTTTTCCTCAGATAAATTCTTCATTGGTTAGGAAATTTGAGAATTATGTCCTTTAAGAGAGAATTTCAAAATATATTGGCTATTTTTGTCTTCATTAATTACATTTTAATTAATTTATTTTTATAATCTCAACTTGTCAATTCAATAGAGTTTGATAAGTGAATGGGATTCTAATAGATAAGAAAGTCTATATGTGGGCATGGATGGTAGCACAGACATTAGAGGATACTAAGAGAGCAAGAGAGCCCATTAGCCCCTATGACACCCTACAAGACCACTAGAGTGAAAAGTTTTTCTAGACTGAGGAGTTCATTTTCATTTCCTCCAGTACAGGGAAGTGTTTAAGACATACAAACAATGCTAGAGCACTACAGAAGAAGAAGAAGAAGAAGAAGAAGAAGAAGAAGAAGAAATAAATACAAAAGTACAATACATCTCAATAGTTACTTACTTCTGTGTCACCACTTGCAGAAGCTGGCTTATAATTATAGAAGAAAAATGTAGGCAAACAGAACTAAAACATAGCTTACTCATTGCCCCAGTAAAATTAGGTTTAATTCAAGCAAAACAAGAAACCAAAGGATTTAAAGAGACAAGCACATAAAAAGGTTACTTATGAAGCTATTTCCTGCACTTTGTTGATTGATGTTTTCATCTGGAGGGACCTGTCACATTATGTCCTAATGTGGACAAGCACAAGTAGAAAGAGAGCAGCAGCAAGCCAGCTGATTTACACAATACTTTTCAGCATTGATTTTAACTCCACATGTGAATGTCTGCTCCATCTAGGCCAAAATCTATCCTCCAAAGCAGCCTCATTTTAACCTTTATGGTGTACTTAATATGCTCTGGATTTCAGTGACCCTGTCAGAACAGAGGCTGAGCTCTACCCAGTGTTAAAATGTGTTTTCCAGCCTTATGTCAGAGTCCTTTAGCACTGCAACATTTGTAATTTCTGAACAATTCCTATAAAACTTAGGGGTTGTTGACCTGAACAAAACTCCCTGTGACTGGCAGTCATTCTCTCGTTTCACTTTCCAGGTTGATGAAAATCAATACTTTCTCTCATAGAATTCTGGCTTTCCAAGCAGTGTTCAGGTTCATGTGAAATGTGTGGAGCATATAGAGGGACAAGGGTGGTTATTTTATCTTCCAGAGCCGTTTCCTGCATTCATCCAAGTAGGAGACAGTGCTGGAAATGTTACATGAAGCAATCTTTTGAAATTAGCCAGTTTGGACTTTTGGATGGAGTCAGTGTAATTTTTGAAAATAGTTCACTATGTTGTTAACTTCTAGCTTCAATCAGACTCCTGTCAAATAAAATCTTAAAAGCTAATGCCCATTATTCTCATACTATTTGATTTCAATTGTCATTGATTTATTACTGAAAACTATAGCTACTGTATGCTAGAAATTAAATAAAACAACAGCTAAGAAGATCAGAGTGCTGTATGTGACTTCCTATTAAGCTTTTATTCTTCATTCCCTTGACAAATGAAGAGAACTAGATTTACCAGGTATTCTTCTCATTTGTTTTATCTTGTTTGTTGGTTTGTTTTTGGAAGAAGCTCTTCACGGTATGTAACTTTCTTAAAATTAATGTAATTAGACATTCTGAAAATGATTTCATTTCCTCTTGTCTTAGTTGGTAAAAGATAACACAATCTTCTATGTGATAAATTCACTTCTATGCTATACTCTAAGCCAAGAGTTGGCAAACTTTTTCTGTAAAGGGCCAGATAGTAAATAGGCTTTGTGGGTTCCATATTTTCTTTCACAGCTACTCAACTTCTGCCATAGTAATGTAAAAGCAACCATAAATAACATGTTAATGAGTGAGTGTGGCTGTATTTTAATAAAACTTTGTTTACAAATCAGGTACTGGGTCAGCCTTGGGCCTCAGGGAATAGCTTGATAAATCCTGATCAAAGCTAATGGTTCTCAAACACTGGTTCACACTGGGAGCTTGGCTCAGACCAGTATTGGGGACCTACCACATAGCTAGTGAATAGAATGGATGCATTCTGATTCTTTGTAAATAGTATATATAAAAGGAGGATGTATATATTTAGTAAGCATTGCAGGTGATTTTGAGATATCTCAAAGTATATGTCATTGCTCTAGGGTATGTAATTCTTTTAATTTTATTTTTTATCTATTTATGTTTTGACTGTACCATGCACTTTGTGGGATCTTAGTTCCCTGACCAGGGACTGAACCCAAACCCTCAGCAGTGAAAGCATAGAGTTTTAACCACTGGTCTCCCAGGGAATTCCCAAGGGCATATAATTCTTGTAAATTTTATTCCACATTTCCTGGATGAGGGACTCAATTGTCTTCTTCTCCTTGATTTTTAAAAAATATTCTTACAAATTTAGACCAGCCTATTGCTTTCATGTGGCCTCCATGGTGTCTCAGACTGTAAAAGCATCTGCTTGCAATGTGGGAGACCAGGGTTTGTTTCCTGGGTCCTGAAGAACCCCTGGAGAAGGAAATGGCAACCCACTCCAGTACTTTTCCCTGGAAAATTCTTGGATATAAGAACCTCTTAGGCTACAGTCTACAGAGTTGCAGAGTTAGACACGACTGAGCAACTTCACTCAATCATTGCTTTGCTACTTTTCCAGATACCGGAGGTTTTGAAATCAAAGGGGTGGAAATCTTTCTGCAGCAATAATGTGTCAGTGTGGCTAAGACACTGAATTTTCTTAGTAAAAGCATTCATTTAAATGATAGTTGAAAAACAACCTTGCCAAGTCTATAATCCTGCTGCTCAGACATCTTATAGCAGCTAGCATTTGAAGTCAGTGTTTCCAAAATGAAAAACAGAAAAATGTTTAAAGTGTATTAAACATTTATTATTTGCCTGGGGCCACTCAGATCTTTATATCTGTTAGTCTACTTAATTCTTATATCAATCTTTTGGTATTACTACCTCCTCCACCCTATTTTGTTATTGTTGTTGTTGTTTTAACATATAAGGAAAGAGGTTCACAGAGGTTTTAAGAACTTATTGAAGTCCATACTGTAAATGACAGTGTGAAGGTTTTAGCCCAGACATTTTCACTGCATAGATAAGACTCTTAACCTTTATTCTATACATATTTTTCTTATCATTCAAGGAGAATGCATAAGAGAAATAGCAATGGTAATGTAATGTAGTTCAGAGAAAAATAAGAAAATACTACCAAATCTACATAGAATTAGATAGTAATTTGAAATAAAAATTAAAAAAAAGATATCTGGTGATAGTAATAAAGGGAAGCTACAGGGGAATTTGGGTTGTTGGCAATACTCGTAATGTCCCAAAGTAGAAATTTTAAAAAATACATATTTACAAAGAATCCAGGTAGAAAATAATCAGATGCAAGATGTGATATGATGAAAAAAATAAATCTACTGTTAAATAGATCGAGTGTTTACACTTCATGTGATTTTTAAAAATCAAAGATGTTAGCTCTATCAGTTCAGTTCAGTTCAGTTCAGTCGCTCAGTCGTGTCCGACTCTTTGTGACTCCATGAATAACAGCACGCCAGGCCTCCCTGTTCATCACCATCTCTCGGAGTTCACTCAGACTCACATCCATCGAGTTCGTGATGCTATCCAGCCATCTCATCCTGGGTCATCCCCTTCTCTTCCTGTCCCCAATCCCTCCCAGCATCAGAGTCTTTTCCAATGAGTCAACTCTATGGCTGTAGTTTAATTGGATTTTTTAAATATTGTGAATAAAGACTTCTAAATAAACTGGTGTGTAGTTCTTGAGAATCTAGGGAACTATGTATAAAGTTGGAGGTAATTATGCTGTGCCAGTGTACATAAGAAAGGTGATAAACTGTAGAGAGAGGCTTTTGAAATGGTGGGACCTGGAAGAGTAGGTGGAAGGCAAAACTGACATTTGCACAACAGAAGATAAAACAGTGAACCCAAAGGAAATCTAATTCTAGGCGGTAATTGGTATAAGAACTGAGCTCCAGTTTGCTGGGGTACCAAATCCATACACAAAAATCTTTTGGGCTTCTGTGCACTAATAGTAAACTAACAGAAAGAGAAGTAAAGAAAATAAACTCAATTCACAATTCCATCAGAAAGAATAAAATACCTAGGAATAAGTTTAACCAAGAAGTTGAAAGGCCTATATATTGAAAACTATAAGACATTAATGAAAGAAATAACAGAGGTCACAAATAAATGGAAATGTCTTCCTTGCTCATGAACTGAAAAATTCAAATTGTTAAGCTGTCCAAATTACCCAAAGCAATATTTAGATTGAGTGCAATCTCTATGAAAATCCCAATGATATTTTTCACAGAAATAGAGCAAACAATCTTAAATTATATGAAACCGTGAAAAACCTTGAAAAAACAAAGCAATCTTAAAAAAGAACAACAGAGCTGAAAGTGTCATGCTCCCTGATTTCAAACTAGATTATAAAGCCATGGTAATGAAAATGGTGTGATGTTGGCATTAAAACAGAGATCAATGAAACAGGATGGAATAGCCTAAATATAAATGCAGGCATATATGGCCAATGAATTTAATACAAAAGAGCCAAGAATATGCAATGGGGAAAGGAAGGTCTCTTTACTAAGAGGTATTGGGAAAACTAGACAACCATATGCAAAAGAGAATGAAACTACACCACTATCTTATACCTTACACAAAAGTTGACTCAAAATGGATTCAAAATTTAAAGATAAGGCCTGAAATTGTAAAACATCTAGAAGAAAACATATGCAGTAAGCTCCTTGCCATAAATAAGTAGAACATCATACTAAAAAGCTTTGCACAGCAAAGGAAACCATTAACAAAATGAAAAGACAACCTACTAAATAAGAGTAAACACTTGTATATCATATATATGATGTGAGTACTGTAGTGTACTTCAATTGTGTCTGACTCATTGTGATCCTGTGGACTATAGCCCTCCAGGCTCCTCTGTCCATAACATCTCTGGGCAAGAATACTGGAATGGGTTATCATTTCCTTCTCCAGGGGATCTTCTCAACTCAGGGTTAGAACCTGTGTCTCTTCTGTTTCCTACATTGGCTGGCAGGTTCCTTGCCACTAGTAGCATCTGGGCAGCCCATCATATTTATGATAAGGGGCTAATATCCAAATTATATAAAGAACTCACACAATAGCAACAAAAAAAAATTTAAAAATAGGCTGAAGGTCTGAATAGAAATTTTTCCAAAGAAGACATATAAATGTCTGTCTGACAGGTCCATTAAAATATCCTCAACATCATTAATCATCAGGAAAATACAAATCAAAACAATGAGATATTATCATACACCTGTTAGAATGGCTATTATCAAAAAGGCAAGACATAACAGTTGCTAGTGAGGATGTGAAAAAAAGAAAAGCTTTTGTGTGGTTGGGGAGATTATAAATTGATGCATTTACTCTGGTAAACAGTATGAGGCTTTAAAAAATTAATGGAATTGCCATATGATCAGAAATTCCACTTCTGAGTATTTATCTGAAAAAGATGAAAACACTAATTTAAAAAGTTAGTGTTTATTGCAGTATTGTTTACAAAAGCCAAGACATGGAAGTAACCTATGTCAATCAATGGGTGACTGGATAAAGAAATAGTGATACACACACACACACACACACACACACACACACACGCACATACTAGAGTGTTGACTCAGCCATAAAAAAGTGAAATCTTCCCATTTCTGACAACATGGCTGGACCTTTAGTGCATTATGTTAGGTGAAACAAGTCAGACCTGAAAAGATGAATACTGCTTATACATGGAATCTTTAAAATAGAAAGCCACAAGCTCATAGATACAGAGAACATTGGTAGTTGCTGGAACTGAGGATTGGTGGTTGGAAAAAAATTAAAGTAAAACAACAACAACAAACAAAAACAAAACTCTTACTGCTAAGCTAAGCTGCTTCAGTCGTGTCCAACTGTGTGCGACCCCATAGACGGCAGCCCACCAGGCTCCCCCGTCTCTGGGATGCTCCAGGCAAGAACACTTGAGCGAGTTGCCACTTCCTTCTCCAGTGCATGAAAGTGAAAAGTGAAAGTGAAGTTGCTCAGTCGTGCCCGACCCTCAGCGACCCCATGGACTGCAGCCTACCAGGCTCCTACATCCATAGGATTTTCCAGGCAAAAGTACTGCAGTGGGGTGCCATTGCCTTCTCTGAAACTCTCTTACTAAATTTAGAAAAACCGAATAAATGAAATACTCCACACTTGTCTTAATATTGATATCATGCCTAATACCAGAGTGTATATTCACTAAATATTGACCAACAGTCTGACTCAGGACTGTGACAAGGAGTTCATGGGCTTTTCATACTTACAATATAACATTTCTCATTTATAAAAAACATCACTGAAAACACCCCATGTAGTGGGATTAAATGTCCAGTACACCCAACAATTTCAAGGCAAGCCCTACTACCTAAGTTGTTTGCCTCACGCAACTGAAAAGTCCTAGATTGTTCTATGGAAGTTTGCTTATGTTAAGTTAGAGAAGAATTTTTCACTGGTATTTTATCTCTATATTTACAAGGAAATCTTTTACTACTGGGGACCAAAATGAGGTATTTATTTCATCTGTGCAGTTGTGTTGACTGACATCATTTTTACATATACATTAGATTTCTAGTTGATCAACTAACTTCAGTCAAAATAATAAGGAAGGCATTACTTATGTAGTGACAATAAAGAATAAAGAAGTATTCCTTTGCTAAAACATGAT
>SJYC01006498.1:0-12364 GCA_006408675.1 Madoqua kirkii
TTAGTCTTCCTATTATTTATTTTTTCAAGTCAATGTATATGTCTTTCAGAAATGTTTTATGGCTTTATAAGTTTGGACATTGCTTTAAGTTTATGTTTAAATGTTTTATTTTTATGTTTCCTATTTTAAATGGGAAACATATAAATAAAATCTATTGTCACCCTGTTATGTAAGATTCTGGTTCTTAGACTGATGTACATATAATACATTTTGTCACAGAGTTCAAAGGTAGTGACCATCGATTCCTATTTTTAAGAGTTTTTAATATGAATAGGTAGTGTACCTGTAAAATGTCTTTTTAAAAATATAAATGCATTATTGTTTTCTAGAAATATTTTATTTGCTTAGCTTCCAAATTTTACTTTGTTTCTTCTCTGCCACGCTGTTATTTCCTTTCTTCCCAGACCTAAAGCCTGTGATCTCCAGAGTTGGGATGACTCAGAATGCACTGCTCTATCCTCTTACTTATCTGCTCTCAGTCCTTAGGGGATCTTGTCCAAGCTCCTAACTTGTATAACGTCTGTACACTGATAACTGTCAAAGTAATACTTGGAAGACTTAGATTAATTTAACCATCTACTTGTACATCTTCTTCCCTTAAATATCTAATAGCTATCTTAAACTAAATTCTTGACTTTCTTCACCTCTGAACTGCTTCTCCTTTCAGTTACATTTCAATAAACACTTAGAGGGGACATGCTATCTTCCAGACACTATTCTAAGTGATTTATTAACTATTAACTCACTTACTACCCATAATAACCCCATGAGGTAGTTACTGATGCCATGCTCATTTTATCGATGGGAAGACTGAGGCATAAGAGAACTCAGATGGCTTGTCCAGAATTCCAGTTTGTAAAAGAAAACTCTAAGGTTAGTGGGCACTTTGACTGCAAAGTGCTTTCTACCATCATACACGAATTCTTCTGCTCATCCAGGCCAGTGAACTTGGAGTTTCTGTTGACTCTTCTGTTCCTTTTGAATCCCACAAATAATATACTAGGAAATCTGATGATTTTTTTCATCAAGAAATATCCAAAAGCTGAGCATTCTTTACCTCATTATTCTAAACACCTTGATTTAAACCAGATAGTTTCTCGCCTATAATATTAAAATAATCTCCAAACTAGTTCCCTGCTTCACATGTTTTTGCTTTCATTATATATTCTCCACATGGCTTCTATTGTTCCATTTAAAACATATATCAGATCTCTTTTTTTTTTCCTTTGCTCAAAACCTTCCATTGTCTTCCCAAATTGATTAGCAAAATTGACTTAAATCTCCCACTTGACCCAGCTTTGTTAATCTCATCACTCTTTGTGTGACATTCTTATTATGGTGCCTTGATTACACCAAGCTCTCTCTCAACTCAGAGTTTTACTGGTCTACCTTCTGTCTGATACACCCTCTTCCTAGATATCTATATTTTGCTTTCTTATTTCTTTCAAGTCTAAACTCATATATCATCTTCTGAAAAAGATCTTTTCTTAAACGTCTTTTATTAAAATAAAAATTTCATCAATCTCACCTACTTTTTAAAAATAGCATTTATCATCATCTGAAATATTACACACACACACACACACACACACACACACACACACACACACACACATAAATTAAAAATATGTTTTATTTTCAACATACCTCAATTAAGAATTTTAATTTTTCTCCTGTTAGGTCTTCAGTATCTGAAAAGGTACTTAGAACCAAATAAGTGCTCAGTAATTATTAGATGAATGTTTAAGCAATATGCATGATTCCCTTAGCTTAACTGATTAATAGATCTTCTTATGGAACATTCCACAAGGCTAATGTTCCCTGGAGCATCATTCAGGAAACTGAATTAAATATTAGGCAATGGTGTTTTTATTTGAACTTGAGATGTAAGCTCACCAGTTTATATTTTGCTTTGATTGTTGACTAGCTAAATGATGATATTGAATTAAGCCAGTTTTCTCCTGCCTCTGTTTACTTGTGTTCCAACTGCATCTAGAAAGTATTTCTTTCCTTTATCCAAACTCAACGTCTATGTTTTACGAAATAGATACCCCTCAAATATACGTCTATTATTCTTTCTCACTTAATAGTCACCAGGATTGGCTCATAGATTCAACTTGTAGTCTAACTCATAGATTCACTTGAGGCCGAGAAGAATTACAGAGTTGAGGTGGTGTATGTGGCTTAGTCAGGGCCCAGGTAGAGTGTCTTTGATAACTCAAGATTGCCTAGGGCAGAAAGGGTAAGTGACAGAATGGGTCACACACATTTTTCATGTTTGAATTACAAGGTAAGTTCCCAAGAGAAATGAACATATTCACTTTTTAAAAAGTTTTCTCACTATATAACCATAGAACATTGTTATTATATTGCCTATAATGCATACTCCATACATATTTGTTGTTTTTATGATTATTCTGTGAATACTAAAGAAACAGTAATTTGTATCCTGAACATGAGTCCCATTCCTCTGTTTCCTAGGCAATGTTTTCCTTTATAAGAGTAAAAGATTATTAATCCCTAATATGAGGTAAGATGAGGTGAAGTCGCTCAGTCGTGTCCGACTCTGTGATCCCGTGGACTGTAGCCTACCAGGCTTCTCCATCCATGGGATTCTCCAGGCAAGAATATTGGAGTGGGTTACCATTTCCTTCTCCAGGGGATCTTCCCGACCCAGGGATCGAATCCAGGTCTACTCGCATTGGAGGCAGACGCTTTAACCTCTGAGCCACCAGAGAAGCAAGATAAATGTCACCTGTTTATATATCATCAAATAGAGTCTTGCAAGTTATCATATGAAAGAAAAACATCTCCTTTATCTATATACCTTTCGTATGCAGAATAAAAATAACTTATATATTTCTTGGGATTGTCGATGTTAGAACACTGCTAAGAATAATTTATAAAACACTGCTAACATCCAGTAGCTCAGTGTGAATTCTTGTGGAGCTCAATAGAGGTCCACTTATCATTTTTCTAACTGATAAAATCATGCTGCTGATAGGACTAAGAGAAGGTACAAGTAAAGAATTTATAGTGCCTAAATTTTTTTAAAAAGTTTCCCAATGGGCTGCCTCAATCTCAAAACAAAAACATAGTCTACCAAAGAATAGAGGAGTATATTGATATTTCACCATATTTCCAAAAGTGTTTACTTGGTCTCTAGAGTAGTGATTCGAAGCAAATGAAAAGTACTCAATATCAAAGTATTTACCAATGTCAACATGAAATCAGACTTCATGTGTACAGATTGTTTTTTCTCTGAATTTCTAGCTTGATATTTTTTTTAAGTTTTAACAAAATTCATTGAACCTAGCATAGACATGTTTATAGACCTTATTTCTATATTCTCTGTGCATTTCTTTTTATCTCTAAAACAAAATAAATCATGCACAATAATCAATGAATGCCTGAACAGTGGGTGGTAATTATGTGTTTGTTTGTTTGTTTTACCATTTCTCCTAAAAATTAAGTCTATCAATCCATCAAATCTGTCAGCTAAGCCATTAGGAACCTGATCTAAAAGCTTTCATCTCTAGATATGAAACTTCATGTATGTGGCAGTATTTGGCCAGCAGCAGAGTGTAGTGCAGGCCTGAACTGAGAGACCTGTCAGAAGTTTAAGAAATTTAATGTTAATCATATCTGATAAAGCCAACTTCAAATTTCACTTTTGTTGTTTATTACATGATTTAACTGCTTTAGTCTCAGTTTCTCCATCCATAAAATGGAGAGAAAAGTAGCTAGCTTATAGAATTGTTACTTTCTAAAGAATGCTTGGTGTATTAAAAGGAAATCTATAGGCTTATATAATCCAATTTGAATAAATAATTTATCTTATTTTAATTTAATGATACTATTTTTGTATCAACTTATCACTGTAGCCTCTATTTTCTCTTCTAATACTGTGATATACACAAATGAGTACAGAGAATGCTACATATAAAATATTCCAGGAATGTTTGATTATCATAGTATCTTTGTTGCTTTTTAATTAATTCTCCACATATGCCACCAAAATGTTCTTTCACATATGCAAATCAAACTATGTTACCTACTTTCTCAAAATTATTCAGTGGTTCCCATTCTTTCATGCTAAAGAATAAATTGTATACTCACTGAAAATCTAACCACAGTCAAATTTCTCCTCCTCTTTCATTTCAGCATAATATTCCAGTAACATTGCTTTCTGATAAACTTGTCTACCTCATATGTCTCCATGACATCCCTTCTGACAGACTAGGCAAAGGTAATTTCTTCTTTTATTCTCCCACTCCATTTAAAGCAATTAATATTTGTACCGAAACATGTGTATGAATGCATGGGTTGTAACTCCAAAACTCAGAGACAAGATTGTCACAGATGCAACTTATGAGGGTTGCATACTCTGCAGAAATAGGACCAGTTGGGTGAACTTAGTAGAACCAAACTTGTTGCCCTAATCACATCTAAGGGAGGAATAACACATCGGATATAGCTACTTTACTATATGGATGGATGAAGCACAAGCTGGAATCAAGATTGCAGGGAGAAATATCAATAACCTCAGGTACGCAGATGACATCACCCTTATAGCTATAAGTGAAGAGGAACTAAACAGACTTTTGATAAAAGTGAAAGAGGAGAGTGAAAAAGCCGGCTTAAAGCTTGACGTTCAGAAAATTAAGATCATGGCATCCCGTCCCATTAGTTCATGACAAATAGATGGGGAGACAGTGGAAACAGTGACAGACTTTATTTTTTGGGCTCTAAAATCACTGCAGATGGTGACACTGTGGCCATGAAATTAAAAGACGCTTGCTCCTTGGAAGAAAAGTTATGACCAAACAAGATAGCATATATAGTCAAAGCTATGGTTTTTCCAGCATTCATGTATGGATGTGAGAGCTGAGTGCTGAAAGAAAGCTGAGCACCGAAGAATTGATGCTTTTGAATTGTAGTGTTGGAGAAGACTCTTGAGAGTCCCTTGGACAGCAAGTAGATCAAATCAGTCAATCCTAAAGGAAATCAGTCCTGAATATTCATTGGAAGGGCTGATATTGAAGCTGAAGCTCCAATACTTTGGCCACCTGATGCAAAGAACTGATTCACTAGAAAAAACTGTGATGCTAGGAAAGATTTAAGGCAGGAGAAGGGGATGACAGAGGATAAGATAGTTGGATAGCACTACCAACTTGATGGACATGAGTTTGAACAAGTTCCAGAAAATGGTGATTGACAGGGAAGCTTGGTGTGCTGCTGCTGTCCATGGGATCGCAAAAAGTTGGACACAACTGAACTGAACTGATAACTAGGGTCTTTCCTCATGGTGAATGTTGTCTTATTGTGGTTGTGGTGCCCCACGGATGGAGGAGCCTGGTAGGCTGCAGTCCATGGGGTCGCTAAGAGTCTGACAAGACTGAGCAACTTCACTTTCACTTTTCACTTTCATGCATTGGAGAAGGAAATGGCAACCGACTCCAGTGTTCTTGCCTGGAGAATCCCAGGGACGGTGGAGCTTGATGGGCTGCCGTCTGCGGGGTTGCACAGAGTCGGACACAATTGAAGCGACTTAGCAGCAGCAACAGCAGGCTTAAACTGGGTTGAAATTTGCCTCTTGACATGTTGATAAGCCATGGTGCTCAACTGAACCCAGGGCCTTTGTTGGCTTATTTTACAGATATCTGCTAGGGTATGATGTCTTCCAGGTCTCTAACAGTGATAGGGATAAAACACTCATGTCGTGGAGTGTCATAGGTCTTTTCTCCTATAACATTAAAGATCAGGGTGTTTTTTGGTGACAGGGGCATGGGCAGCAGTGATAGATATATGTGGGGCTTCCTAGGATCCAAGTTGGGATATCTCGTTTGGGGACTATGAACTTCTTTTTTTCACATGAACGAATACCTGATGGGCTAGTATATCGCACAGAGGATGGGTCTATCTCCCAAGAGTTTCGCAGAATGGAGAGCAATACCTGATATAAACAGCCAGTTGTTAGAGAATGAGGATCATTCTCCTGAGTGTATGATAATCATGGCTTATGCTGGAATAAAAGCAAAAGGTATCTAAGACACAAAGCATAGGCTGCGACACACAACCCAGCTCCATTTTGGAAAAACTCTCAATCTCATATTCCTGTCACCAGTTTTCCAAACTTGCAACTTGGGTTCATAAACCTAAAACAGAGACTTGGTGGGACTTTGTAAAAGCAACACAGTACAGCTCAAAGCCAAGTTTTACCAGCAGGAAACAGCATGGCACCAAGTGCAGGCTAGCCAGCAGGCAGCTATGCCAAGGGCATGCTTACCAGGATCTAGTTTCAAGTCAAAGGAGAGAAGATAGTCCTAGGGGCAATGGTGATCATTCCTGACCATTCTGTTCTTGAAGCATTGTGGAGAGTGGGATCAAATATTCTTCCCACAACTTCCCTCAGATACCAAGGCAGATCATGTCACACATGCACCAGAAGGAAATAAAAAGGCTTATTATACACAAAATAGGGAAGGGCAAGTGCACACATTTGTCTGCAGTGCCTTGAGCTGCATGAGAGGTAATGGCTTTGGTTTGCATTGTGGTTAAGAGATGGGGCTGGTGGTACATTCTCACAAGTGGATAAGGATTTGCGTGATTTTATCTTACCTATGGGTACCATAGGAAGAAACACCAGACTTTCTTATACACGGAAAGAAGGGATAAAGAAAGTATGAGTTCTGAAAGCTGTCAGAAGCCAAGTATCAAAATTGGAGTCGCACTCTTTAGTACATAATTTGATCATTTAATGGAACCTTTGATTTGCAATATTTTCTGATTGTCTACCAAGGATTTTCTCCTTTTCTTTCTGCATCTCCAAACTCAAATAGCATCTGATAAAAGACAAAGATATGCTTCTGTCTCAATTACTCTCCATATTATATATAAGAATTAAGTCAATTTCCTAAATCTGTTACCTGTTCAGTGTTTTTGTTCACCATTCAATGATAAGCTCCCAGAAATAGCATTCGGTTCCTGTACCACTGGTATGTGATGGGCATCCAAAAAGATCTGGATGAGTTAAATGAGTTATTAACATAGCATCTTTTAGTTATTCATTACATGGAAAAGTTGCTAATGAATTTTACTCAAAGAGAGAAGAATACACTCTTAAAAATCAGTAAAGCACAACTGCACTAACAGAATAAAGCACACACAACTTAGTTCTTTATATTCTATGTTGTATTTGACAAGGTATTTAATATCTTCAAACCTCACTTTCCTAGTCTGCAAAATGGAAAGACACTTTTTCTGAAAACCTGTGCGTATTTTTCCCCCCAAGAGTTTGTCTCTGGAGAGGATCCAAATGATATGTTATTGCTTAAATATTAATAAAGCTTTGTCATTCCTTCCCCGAATAGTCATCTTCTATTGCTAAGTAATGATAACAACCTGAGGCTATTAAGCTCAAAGGGTGGGTGTAAAATACATATTAAGAGGAAAATAGAATGTCACCTCACCTAAAATTGAGCTCGTTCACCTAAATGAGAGACCCTCTGTGCCCTCTTAAATGGTGCTTCAGAATCATCACTTATGCACGTCAACAAACATCACAGAGTAATTAGGGAGAGTAGAAATCATTATAATGTCAGCCCTTCCCATTATTGAATTGTAACCACTCGATATATAACTGCCTAAAGCAATCGCTGAATGCAATAGATCCAACTGCATCTCCTTCGGAGCTCACAGAACCATCTTGGTATAGCCTGTGGGTTTCACACAAGGCCTTTTCCTCAATTAGGATTTAATCACCTTGGAGAGCAGCTGAGAATTTCAATCATTATTTTTTTCCAAGGTCCCATCAATCTTGTCTATTGAAGTAATTTGATTTTTTTTTCTTCCTCTAAAAGAATGCTAAATCTTCTTAGTGGAGAAAAAGGATAGAGGAAAATAAAGTGAAAGAAACTCATTTTTATGGGATATTTAAATGAAACTCATAAAGAATTGTTGCTTTGACCCACTCCATTATACCTGAATCTTAATACCTTGGGAACGGGAAGGAATCCCTCCGAGGGCCATGCTTTTCAATGCTTAGCTCAGCAATTCAGGCAAAATTTGCCCTTAAGGTTTGGAGGTAACACATGTTATGTTAAGAGCTAAGGATTTAGAGACACATGGCTCTGGTCTGAAATGCCAGCTCCACTACTTGTGAACCACATAACCTATATTTATTTATCATCCTTGAAACTCAGTTTTATTATTACTTAAAAGGGAAAGTAGTAGCAGCTACTTCAGATAAGACTTAAATACAGGCAATGATCTTAAGTACTTAAAAGAACTGCTGGCATATAATAATATTTTAAAACAGTAGCTATCATTTTTATTTCTTATTTTTTATTACACATAGATACCTGTCTTCAGTCCCTCATTAGATCAAATGAAATAAGATGGATTTTCTGAAGCGTATCATCACGGGAGTTATTCATTCATTTTTTGAAATCATAGAGTTTAGTGATATCTACAAAGGAAGTCCATAGTGGGGTGAAACATTGTTTGTCTTTGCTTTTAATCTTTAAATATTTGGGGAATTTAGCTGATTATTAAATGCCTTTATTGTACTTAATAATTTTAAGTTGATTGTTAAATACATTTCTTGGCATATAATGACTAGTCATTCACTATTATTGAATCAACACATCTTCTCTATTTAAAAAATTAATTGGTTGAGATTTCTGTAGGAAAAATAATATGAGTTAATGTTTTAAAATAAACCATCAACACTGTATCTTTTAATCTCAAATTCAGGCTACAAGTACTCTTAGACAATTATTTTTGGTTCTTTCATTACACTCTGATTAGACATCTATTTGTGTTGCCTCAAAATTATGTGTTTTAGATCTTCCTTACTTCTTCATTATCTTGTCTAGGGTAGGAACCACATGCTTCACTTTTGTATCACATAAGACCTCAAACAGAAGTTGCAGCAGATGGTAATTACCCTTTACTCGACGAAGAAACAAACACAGGGGTGAATGGGCACCCTCTGCTCTCAGGTCAGAGTAGAATTTTACCCATGTATGTATGATCCTGGATCTTCCTTGTTTTAAAGAAAAGAGCATTTCACAAAATTTTCTGACTTTGTGTTTAACTATATTTTCTATCAAATGTTTTTCTTCTCTAATTCTAATTGTGCATACTTTCTGGACAATTTCTTGAACTTTAGCCTTAGTGTAGGACCACAGAGCCCATCTTTGGTGATATAACAGCTCACATGTATTGAGGAGTATTAACAATATTCCTTTTACTCTCCAATCAAATAGTCATATCACCCATTTTTCTCAACACCTTTTTTTCTCATCTTCTCAAGCTATAATAGTAATAGTAGTAATTATTATAGTCTTGTTGTTGTTGTTTTAGTTGCTAAGTCATGTCCAGCTCTTTTGTGACCCCATGGACTGTAACCCTCCAGGCTTCTCTGTCCATGGGGTTCTCCAGCAAGAATGCCAGGTTAAGTAGGTTGGTATTTCCTTCTCCTGGAGATCTTCCCTACCCAGGGGTTGAACCCATGTTTCCTACTTTGGCAGGTGGATTCTTCACCACTGAGCCAACAGGGAATAATATATGCTAGTCAGTCTTTAAGAACTTTGCAGGTATCAAATAATTTAATTTTCCCAACCCTCCTATGAGAAGTGTTATCACTATCAATGTTTGACAAATGAGAAAAGTGTGGCCAAGAACATTTAATAATTTGCAAAAGGTCACATAGCTAATAGGTAGCAAGCCAGAATGTAAACCCAGGATATGTGCTCGTCTCTATTGAGCTTCCAAATTGCTTTCCCTAGAGCTAAAATTTCTCACTCCAGCTCATTACTTCTTTGGGGTTCACTTGTGTGGCATGGGTGCTGTCTATAAGAACACCAAGTGGCACATGATATCCTGCATTTTGTGAAGGACAGAGTAAAAAAGGTATGAAGACTTCTACTTTTGGCCAAAAAAAATTAGTTACCATTAGAATTGCTCTTCTTTGATACAACCAAAACACTGACCTAAATATGTGAAACATCTGTTTTTCAACATTAGACCACAGGCAATGATATATAAGAAAGTGATAAAATGAGGTTAATCTATGATTGATTTACCTTAATACCCCAAAGTAGTTTCCTGACTGCTACAGAGAGAGGTGGAGAAGGTGCAAGATCCTTAACAGAGCTTCATAGTCCCCCTGAATTGAGAACATAGAAATCAGAGTGACAAAATGGCAAGCTGACTTGAACACATAGGGTATCAAACAGGAGAAAAGGTAGAAAGAGAGCTGGAGATTTGCAGAGAGGATATGTGATCCTCTAGCCTAGGACTGTGTACTTATTTGGACATTCATGAGATAAAACTGGGCTTCCCTGATAGCTCAGTTGGTAAAGAATCTGCCTGTAATGAAGGAGACCCCGGTAAGTTTCCTGAGTTGGGAAGATCCTCTGGAGAAGGGATAGGCTACCCACTGCAGTATTCTTGGGCTTCCCTTGTGGTTCAGCTGGTAAAGAATCTGCCTGCAATGCAGGAGACCTGGGTTCAATCCCTGGGTTGGGAAGACTCTCTGGAGAAGGGAAAGGCTATCCACTCCAGTATTCTGGCCTGGAGAATTCCATGACTATAGTGTAGTTTTTATAAAGATAAAACTACACAAAGCTGTTGTTGGGGGGAACAGTAGAAAGCAGTAGTTGAACAATTTCTAACACTTACTCTGATATAAAAATAGTTTATGTTCTCTCTAGAACAGGGAAAAGTGACTCAGGAAAGTACCACATGTCTTGGTAGGTAAGAGGTCTTACTTCTAGAGAAAAGGATATTTTGTGCTCACTATATCACATATACTTAAATAGAAACATTCCAGTTGAGTGATCCAAAGTCCTTTCAGTGTCTCCCTGTTGGGAAAAGAAGGGAATTCACTCACCTGGTTTTGGCAACTTGCTAATACATTTAATGCTAGAGCTAAGAATTTAATCTCATAGGATCCTCACATAAACAGAGTAGACCTAACAGATTTTCTTTCAGTACTTTAGAGACCACTGGACAAGGAGAATATCTACTGGTGTTAGATAATTGATTATTGCATTCTGCATTTTAGAATATTTAAATCAGAGATTTAGAAGAGACTTCAATGCTGAATAAATAATAGATAGAATGGGAAAATGGAAATAAAATTGTTGGTGCCTTTTGCTATTAGCAAATAGAACTTTTGAGTGGCTCTTAATAAGTACACTCTGTTTACAGCACGTGCACACAAACTCATTGTTTCAACTACAAAAGAGCCTGATATTCTAGGCCTTCTTGGTGATGAAGCAGACAGTTGTAATAAAAGAATTAAATATAATATATAAGCATTTGTTACTTATATTTTTGGACCCAGCATTGTTTGATTTTTCTGATAGAGTGAGAAGCAACATGGAGATAACTATTAAGTACAATTAATCTTTTGATTTAGATTTAAAATTTTTTAGAATATAACCAACTGATTCAGTGGAAATGTAGAAAGTATTAAAATTATGATCACTATCTCAGAGGAGATGAGGATCAATGCCAGGCTGTGATTTATCAAAAGATCAGTTGACATCCTATTCTGATAGTTATCACTAGCTAGGTCAGGTTGATCATGAATCCTTTACCAGCTACATTAGTTTTCAATTACTGATTAATAAATCATCACAAACTTAGCAACTTGAAACAGCCCTCATTTATTATTTCACAGCTTCTTTAGGTGGGGAGTTGGGAGTCTAGTGACAGAGTAGCTGAGACCTTTAGAAAACTACAATCAATATGTGATCAGGCTGCATTCCTATCTGAAATGAGTGAGGAAGAATCCACTACTAAGCTCACAAAGACTATTGAGAGAATTACCTTTATATAACTATAAATATATATAGCTATATACCACTTGACCTGGCTTTTTGCTAGCTGTCTGTTGGAGGCTGTGCTCAGCTCCTAGAAGCTGCTCACAATTCAGAGACCACCCACAGTTCCTTGCTATTTGGCTTTTCCAACAAGACTCCTTACTACATCAAGCCTACAAATAGTCTTTTGAAAGAGTTTGTGAGCAAGACAGAATCTTTAAGATAGTAAAGCAATAGAAGAAATCAGCATCTCATTACCTTTGCATGTTCCATTGGCTAGGAAGGAATGACAAGTCCCACCCATGCTCAGAGAGAAAAGGTTTCACAAGAATGTGTAGAAGAGGTGGCAAGAATATAACAAGAACTGTACAAAAAAGATCTTCACGACACAGATAATCATGATGATGTGATCACTAAACTAGAGCCACACATCTTGGAATGTGAAGTCAAGTGGGCTTTAGAAAGCATCACTACGAACAAAGCTAGTGGAGTTGATGGAATTCCAGTGGAGCTGTTTCAAGTCCTGA
>SJYC01006500.1:0-33130 GCA_006408675.1 Madoqua kirkii
CCATATGAGCCTTATTTTCCACTTTTGAACAGAGAGAATACAACATTGAGATAATTGAACTGTCCTCTGCAATTGTGATGAAAAACAATATACCTATGCATACTCTATTTTGTAATTTCTGTACTTCCTTATTCTAAAATAAAACTTCTAATATTTTAAAATAAAATTCTATCAAAATAGATCAAAAGTGTGCTCTTTCCAATGTAAATTTCCACTTAATGGAACTTTGGATATAACTTTCTTTATTTCTGTTGTACTTTCCTCTAGGTCGTGAAGAAAGACCAATAATTTGCATTCCATTCCTCTTTACCAAAGGAATACAACATGCATACTTCCTAGTTTGAAACCATTGAAAAATATTCAGTATATTAATACTGAGTTCTGTAAGAAAAAGAAATTTTTTTTCCCTTACCATTAACTGCAATGGGCTAAATCTAATTTCTCTGCCATACTAGGCATTCATATATATTCAGTATATTAATTTTCAGATATCAAACATATGAAAAGTAAAATAGAAAAAATATACTTGGAGTGACAACTTGCAAAAGAGAAGGCATCAAAAGCATCCAAGTTAACAATTCTCTTTGATTCTTTTTTTTTTTTTTCCTTGAGGAGGGGCAGTCACACAGCCTGTGGGATCTTAGTTCTGAGTTTCAGGGTTTGAAACTGTGCCCCTTGAAGCAGCAGAGTGGAGTCCTAACCACTGGACTGCCAGAAAATTTCCCAATCCTCTTTGATTCTACAACTCATTTACTTTTCACTAGGATATTTTGCAATGAGTGGGTTATTTACCGACTTGCTTTGTAAGCAGGGGAAATATTGGCAGGTAGAATACCAAAGAATTTTATTGTATCTTGCAGACTAGAAACATTTTGGTAAAATATTATAAGACTGTGTATAGTGAATGCATGACTTATTCCTCAAGCAGTAAAATGAGAGTCAAAATGTCAGCTTTTGTGAATGACAATTGTTTGAATCTGGGGTAAAATGTTCTCTTCACTTTAGTTGCACTTGGTTGCACTGTGTTAGGAAATACTGGAGGAATCCAGCAGTATGGCTAAGAGGACTGTCAAAATGAGTGTCTTTAGAAGAAAAGAAAACTATTTAGGTTGATACAATAGTATTAAGATCAGAATAATTAGGGACAAAGTAAAGAAAGACTTAACTGCAAAAGGTACTACATGAGGGGTATATAAAGGAAGATGTTTTCCTGGCAATATATATCCAAATTCAAAGGCTCCATAATTGATAGACACTTGAAAAAGTGATGATTGGACATTTTCTAATAATGACATAATTCTAATCCATCATGGCTGGCCATCCATCAGAGCTCTGTTTGTGATGCTTTGATTGATGGAATGGGAAGAGAGAAATCATTCCCTATTTTAGCCAGAGAGCAAAGAGACAGATTCACTTTAAAAATTGCACTCTGCTTTCAAGATAAAAATAAATATCTCTTAATCAAATGGACACTATCAAATAAATGACTAATTTGTAACAGATCCTTGTCTTGTGGTGGCAATTAATACTGCCATTGAAACAGGTATGCATAACACCACCATTAGATGACAAGAGTTAGCCTCTTACGTTGAGTCACTCTTCACTGATGGGCCTAGGCACTGAGGAGAGTTTCAAGAGTGCTCCAGGGGGGTTGAAGGTCAAAGACATATCCATAACACTGGGAGCCAGAGGAGCTCCTTCAAAAAGTCTTTTGAACTAAGTTATTGCCAGGAGCTAAGGTGGGGAGATAAGAGGGTTATAAGAAGCAAAGTCAAGGGAAAGTTGTCTGGACTAATTCTGGATATCAGGATATGCAGTAGGTGAGGAACAATAGTCACACACAGCAAAATTCCATTCGAAGTGAACAGGATGAAATGGATAATGCACACTTATTCGTGTTCTCTCTATTGTGACTTGGAGGATAGCAGCACACAAACACATTCCAGAGAAAGGCTAACTCCATGGAGCAACTATTAATATATCCGCAAAAAGAAAATATGAAGCTATCACTCATATGTGTAGTCATTCTTGATGAACAATTTTAGAGTAAATGTTCACTGTAACCAAAATTGATACGTAAGAACTGTGATTCATAGAATCATACCTTTTTGACTTCATTTTATTAAAATTGTATATCTCATTGGAAACAAAATGAGAAATTAATTTAAAAATAACAAACAATATTTTAAAAGGTTATTAAAGTAGAACACTTAATTGAGTTAACCAAATCAAATAAAGATGATATCCGAAAATGAAAAGCCAAAACAAGATGCAAAAATTTTATGGAAATATTTGAAAATCAATTACATGATCCTTTATCAAAACTGGTATTATGAAGTGTCAGATTATTGGAGATTGAGAAAGAACTACTTTGGAAAGCCTCCGCCATTGGCCCCTCCTTTAATCCAAGTATATAGAGGTAGAACATAACACATGCCCTGTGCATTGGAGGAGCAAGACCAGAGAACACCAGGATTAGTGTCTGCATCCACCTGAGATACCTAAATGGGTGAGGCTGGTGAGGATGGTTTAAAGACAAGTGACTGTGTCACTTAAATGTGATGTGGACAATGGTGAGATCAAACTTGAGTAAAATTATTTCAGGTCCTGACCAAGTGGGTTGCCTAGAGGAGCAAACTCCACGTAGAAAAGTTTGACATGAATTGCTGGACTCTGATGGGCTGAGGGTACAACTACCTGGTGGCTCAGAGGTTAAAGCGTCTGCCTCTAATATGGGAGACCTGGGTTCGATCCCTGGGTTGGGAAGATCCCCTGGAGAAGGAAATGGCAACCCACTCCAGTATTCTTGCCTGGAGAATCCCATGGATGGAGGAGCCTGGTGGGCTATAGTCCATGGGGTCGCAAAGAGTCGGACACGACTAAGCGACTTAACGTGAGTAACGTAACGTGATGGGCTGAGGAAAAAGGAAGAGATACATGGTCTAAATCGAGAATACTGCAGGTGAGAGGTTATTGTCTAAACCAAGAATAGTTCAGGAAGAGGTCGGTACCAACTGGGGCAACACCAAGCAATATGTCACCTAAGAAAAAGCCGGGACCAGAGAATATAGAACCAGCTATGAGAGTAACGAGTACAAATATTCCCTTCTCAAATTAACACCTCTCTCTCCTTATGCTTCAGTTTCAGAGGATTTAGAGATGTGGTTAGCAATATAGTGGAGGAAAAGAAGGAGAAAAAAAATAAGCAAAATATACTTTCTTATTTGGCTTATTATTTTTCTATTTATGTAGGTCCTAGCAGGGAGCAAAGTAGCTATAATTTTGAAGGGAATTTAGGTTATTAGTCTGTATATGATAAATGAATCAAATCTATACGTTGTTGCTTTGTATTGTCTAAATTTCAGCACTAAGAAATTTTACCAAGGACGGAAAAAGAGAGATGTTCCAAACAAAGGTAAAAGACCAAGAAAAATAATGTTCCTTTGGGATTGGATTCCATTAGTCCTGCTTGTTCAGTGTTTTGATTCTATTTTATGTTGAATCCATTCAGGAATCTGTGTACATTACTCCATAAGCAGGCTTGATGTGCACCCAAAATCTTTAGACATAAAAATGACTCCTACCAGGTACTCCTACCCATTATAGGGGACTGGAATGCAAAAGTAGGAAGTCAAGAAACACCTGGAGCAACAGGCAAATTTGGCTTTGGAGTACAGAATAAAGCAGGGCAAAGGCTAATAGAGTTTTGCAAAGAGAACATGCTCGTCATAGCAAACACCCTCTTCTAACAACACAAGAAAAGACCCTACACATGGAAATCACCAGATGGACAGCACTGAAATCAGACTAATTGCATTCTTTGCAGCCAAAGATGAAGAAGCTCTAAAAAGCCAGCAAAAGCAAGACTGGAAGCTGACTGTGGCTTAGCTCATAAACTCCTTATTGCCAAATTCAAACTGAAATTGAAGAAAGTAGGGAAAACCACTAGACCATTCAGGTATGACCTAAGTCAAATCACTCATGATTATTCAGTGGAAGTGAGAAATAGATTTAATGGACTAGATCTGACAGAGTGCCTGATGAACTATGGACAGAGGACCCTGACATTGTACAGGAGACAGGGAGCAAGACCATCCCCAAGAAAAAGAAATGCAAAAAACCAAAATAGCTTTCTGAAGAGGCCTTGCAAATAGCTGTGAGAAGAAGAGAGGCAAAAAGAAAAGGAGAAAAGGAAACATATACCCATTTGAATGCAGAATTGCAAAGAATAGCAAGGAGAGATAAGAAAGCTTTCCTCAGTGATCAGTGCAAAGAAATAGAGGATAACAACAGAATGGGAAAGACTAGAGATCTCTTCAAGAAAATTAGAGATACCAAGGTAATATTTCATGCAAAGATGGGCATAATAAAGGACAGAAATGGTCTGGACCTAACAGAAGCAGAAGATATTAGGAAGAGGTGGCAAGAATACACAGAAGAACTGTACAAAAAGATCTTCATGACCCAGATAATCACGAAAGTGTGATCACTAACCTAGAGCCAGACATTCCGGAACGTGAAGTCAAGTGGGCCTTAGGAAGCATCACTATGAACAAAGCTCGTGGAGGTGATGGAATTCCAGTTGAGCTATTTCAAATCCAGAAAGATAATGCTGTGAAAGTGCTGCACTCAATATGCCAGCAAATTTGGAAAACTCAGCAGTGGCCACGAACTGGAAAAGGTCAGTTTTCATTCCAATCCCAATGAAAGGCAATGCCAAAGAATGCTCAAACTACCGCACAATTGCACTCATCTCACATGCTAGTAAAGTTACACTGAAAATTCTCCAAGCCAGGCTTCAGCAATACATGAACCGTGAACTTCCAGATGTTCAAGCTGATTTTAGAAAAGGCAAAAGAACCAGAGATCAAATTGCCAACATCTCCTGGATCATGGAAAAAGCAAGAGAATTCCAGAAAAACGTCTATTTCTGCTTTATTGACTATGCCAAAGCCTTTGACAGTGTGGATCGCAATAAGCTGTGGAAAATTCTGAAAGAGATGGGAATACCAGACTGCTGACCTGCCTCTTGAGAAACCTGTATGCAGGTCAGGAAGCAACAGTTAGAACTGGACATGGAACAACAAACTAGTTCCAAATATGGAAAGAAGTGTTTCAAGGCTGTATATTGTCACCCTGCTTAATAAAACCTATATGCAGAGTACATCATGAGAAATGCTGGGCTGGATGAAGCACAAGGTGGAATGAAGATTGCCAGGAGAAATATCATTAACCTCAGATATGCAGATAATACCACCCTTATGGCAGAAAGTGAAGAACTAAAGAGCATCTGGATGAAAGTGAAAGAGGAGAGCGAAAAAGTTGGCTTAAACCTCAACATTCAGAAAACTAAGATCATGGCATTCGGTCCCATAACTTCATGTCAAATAGATGGGGAAACAGTGGAAACAGTCGCTGACTTCATTTTCTGAGCTCCAAAATCACTGCAGCTGGTGACTGCAGCCATTAAATTAAAAGATGCTTCCTCCTCAGAAGGAAAGTTATGACAAACCTGGAGAGCATATTAAAAAGCAGAGACATTTTTCCAACAAAGGTCTGTCTAGTCAAGGCTGTGGTTTTCCAGTGGTCATGTATGGATGTGAGAGCTGGACTATAAAGAAAGCTGAGTGCTGAAAAATCAATACTTTTGAACTGTGTTGTTGGAGAAGACTCTTGAGAGTCCCTTGGATTGAAAGGAGATACAATCAGTGAGTCCTAAAGGAGATCAGTCTTAAATGTTCATTGGATTGACTGATGTTGAAGCTGAAACTCCAATACTTTGACCACCTCATGTGAAGAGCAGACTCATTTGAAAAGACCCTGATGCTGGGAAAGATTGAAGGCATGAGGAGAAGGTGATGACAGAGGATGAGATGGTTGGATGTCATCACTGACTCAATGGACATGAGTTTGAGTAAACTCCAGGAGTTGGTCATGGACATGGATCCCTGCCGTGCTGCGGTCTGTGAAGTTGCAAAGAGTCAGACATAGCTGAGCTATGTCTGTTCATAACTGAACTGACCAGGTGGTGCAGTTGGTAAAGAACCTGTCTGCCAATACAAGAGACATGAGAAGTGGATTCAGTCTCTGGGTTGGAAAGGTCCTCTCATTTTGGAGCATACCAAAAGTAATGTCTCTCCCTGTTTGCATTATTTCCCCATCAATTTGCCATAGAAAGATCTTGTATGAAACAACAAAGGTCCCATGTGGCACAAGTAAGACAACACAGTGAAAAATTAAAAAAAAATAAAAAGAAAATGAGACTCTGTCCTTCTTGTGCCTTATCCAAACCCTTCCATGGACAACAAGGTTTATATTGACCAGCCCCTAGCTACTTCTTTAACTTCATCTTCTGCTATTCTCCCTTTTGTTCTCTTTGGCTAAAAATGCTGTCACTTCAGATGTGTCCAACTCTGTGTGACCCTATAGACGGCAGCCCACTGGGGTTCTCTGTCTACAGGCTTCTCCAGGCAAGAATACTGGAGTGGGATGCCATTTCTCCTTTCTATTCCTTACACTGAACACTTTTTCCCTTGTTACTAACCTGACTACAGTCTTAATTGCCTTTAGGTCTCTGCTAAAACATCATTTTGGCAGAGATACAACCTGGACCACTTTATATAAACTCCTTATTCTCTTATTCTGATACCTTATTTGTTTGTTTTATTTTCTGTCTGCCCTCACTTTAATATAGACTCCAGGAGGACAAGCATATAATTCTGTCCACAGCTGTTTTCCCAGTTCTTGGAAGATTATGGCTCCATTAGTGAAAATCTGTTGAATAAAAGATTTTTCTCAATGCATAAGTAACATGCATTGATTTTAGTATGAGTACCTAGATAATCACCAGTAGATAAAAACAGTAATATCTAATTTTAACTAACCTGAACTAGAGCTAAGGAATTTGGAAAAGATTACATGTTAAAAATATAGAACCAAGTCCAAAATACAGAACCCTTCTTCATAATAAATTCTTTTTCTATTTTTCTTGCATCTTGTAAGAGAGAATCAGCTGAACATACTTCCAAAACATAAAACAGCGAAGCCTCTGACACCTGACAAAAGGGTAGAGTAACAAGCTGCCTTATTTATAAGAAGTTATGTTCAGAGAAAAAGAAATTCCATATGGTAGAGACTAACAGTTGAGTGTGATGTAACAAAGCTTGGAGAGTATGCCACAGCTCAGTCAGAACTCAGCTTTCAAACCCCTTCTAAAATGCCATGAAACATTATGCATTGTTAAAAAGCTGCCAGCTCCTTCCCCAAAGATGCCGCCTCTGTGATGAGTGAAGGAATTTTCTCTGCTGATCAGTAAAGCTTCTTCAGTCCTTGAGTTCTCTGGGAGTATGAGTGCCAGATAAGGAGTGTGGAATGTTAAAAACAATAACTAGCTATTCATGCTATTCAAATGTACTTTGTTTACAGTAAAAAGCTGATTTCTCTTAAGTGGTGTATTCAGATTTCAAATTACATACTTATAATAAGAAATATGTTATCTTATGATGTCTGCAATTATAGATTACCTTTCAATTCCTTTTTTCTGTCTTTCATTCAGTGTGTTCAGTATGATCGGTGATAGCCTATAGTACTTGAATATAAAGAAGCTGTTTAGGTATATTTCACTTCCAGATCCCCTTCTGGCTGTGCTGTCTGCCACTCATCCATCACCTTTCTTTCCTAGAATCTAATTTACAAAGGAATACGGAGTACACAGTATCAGATTTCTTCTGCATATTTTTCTGCCCTTAATTCACTATTTTTTCTCCTGTATCTTGTTTGTTTTGAAACCTTGTAAGATGGAAATAAAAGCCCTTTCTCTATTAAAGAACTTACTTTAATTAAAGAAAATTCAACCTGATGGAAAAGGACAATATAGAGATAAAGAAGAGAGGTGGAAAAGTAGGCAGGAGCAATACATGTGAGAGGGGAAATAAGATGAAAGTGACAAGAAATGGGAGAGTAAAATATGGAGATGAGGAAGACATGAGGTTTGCAATTGACCTTGCCAGGGAGTACCGGCCCAGGAGGACTTCTGTCTGATTAACCTCTATCATTTTCTCCAAGTATCCAGGGACTCCTGTGTCTTCATGAGGCCCAGTACCCAGGGGTTTTATCAACACAGATTTTTAAAAAGGTCAAACATCATTAGAAGCATAAAAAAGGAGGGAAATGGGATAGAATATTTCCTTATTTACAAGGGGAAGTTGTGTCAGGTAATACCTAAGTTTTTCTTTTTGTACTTCAACACATGAAATTTTGATTATCACTTTTATCCTGAATTATTTTTATCTTAAAATGATTTTATTCTCTTATATTCTGTTTTCTTTTTTCAACTCAAGCTTTTGGGGCATGTGGATCATTAATGCCTTTGTCTGTTTTAGACTGACTCCTGTGAGGCACACACTAACCTAAACTCCTGGCCTCCTCTGCTTGACTTGACCTTGGATTTAGGTTCAGCACAATCATATTTCAGTGCAAACTATTTCAGTGCAGTTGGTGAGCTGATGTTTGATCCAGGCCTGCTCAAAGATAAAGCAGAGTATGCCCACTCTGTATTTTGTTAGGGCCTAATTATAGAGAAGAGATAAAATGCTGAACAAGATAGACGTGACTTCTGCCATCACATACTTTTACATCTCATGCAGGAGACAGACATGTAAGAAGTTGTTAAAGTAAGATGCATTGGTAAAAGAGAAATGCAGAATATAGATATATGAAGAAGACTGGAAATTTCTGAAGAAGTGCCATTTAAGATGAGACCTGAAAGTTAATGAGTTAGCAAGTAAAGGACAGAGTGGGAGGAAAATTCTAGGCAAAAGCAGGCAAAACTCTTTGATAAGAAAGCTCATAAGATCTTAAAGAACTGAGGAAACGTTGCTGGGGCAACAGATATGAGAGGGAATGTGGCATCTAATTTAGGTGGGAGATGTAGGTAAGTGTAGAATACTCAGGTCTTGGAGGGTATGAAAAAGATTTTGGATATTACCCTAACGGCAGTGAAAATTCAGTGAAGTTATTAAGGAGCTAAGTGACATTCACTTATTTAAATATTTTTAAAGTTTCCCTGTTTTTTTTTTTTTTAGTAGACAGTGTTAGAGAAGCTCAAGAATAAATATAAGAAACTGTTAAAAGGTGCTTTGCAGGAAAATTGATGACTCAGGTTGGCAGGTTCAAGTTGGGTTGTAGAGAAGTTGATAACTTCAAGAGATGATATAGAGTGAAATCGATACTAACAAATTGAAATGCATTTGGAGGAAAGAGTGAATTAGTGGGAAAAATAAATTATCTGTATTCAAAATTGAGATTTATTTTCTGATAATTGTTATAACATTAATGTTTATAGGAAAAGAGAATTTTTGAAATAGATGTGTCTCAAAAGATGAGGGAAGTATGCTGCTGCTGCTGCTGCTAAGTCGCTTCAATAGTGGCTCTGTGCGACCCCATAGATGACAGCCTACCAGACTCCCCCCATCCCTGGGATTCTCCAGGCAAGAACACTGGAGTGGGAAGTATTCTAAGTAACTATTTACAGTAGGGGTTTTAGATGATTATACTATATAAAGATAGCTTTCACCCAGACTTTTCAATCTGTCCAAATCTAATAGCTGTAAACATAGTTTTTACCAAGTATTTACTACTAGTCCAAAAAGTGTTAACTGTTTGCTCCAATCAAACTATCAACATTTTTTCAGCACCAGTCCTACCTTTAGTATCTAAATGAACTTAAAATGACTAAACACTTGCCTTTTATCTAAACTGAGGAGTAAGATGTACATTATTTGGATATCTAGTAGTTATTTTTCTAAATGCATGTAGGAAATCTTCATGGACCTTGCTCTAATGTATATATATAATAATTCAATTGGCCAGGTATATAGTTTTGTATAAAAAGTTAACATTTTCATCTATCAAAATGGTAGTGTTCCAAATTCATTTAAGTAGAAGCTGTTCGGTGGGAATTAAAGTCCATTATTAAATAATTTAGAGAAAACATTGGCATTACTGAAATGAAATTGTGCCAATTAAAAGCTGCCACTTTGTGAATTATTTAATCTCATTAATGTCTGGCAGTTAAATCAAATTCTGTACTTCAAAAATATCTAGGGGTTTTTAGTAAATTTTTAAGCAACAAAGAAATGATTTCCAATTTATTCATGACTAATAAAATGTTTTCTTCATAATTTACTTTCCAACATCCAAAAATAATTACATTGTTCAGATTAAGCACTATAGAACTAACTCTTTAAAATCTCATTATCTTAAATGACTCTCCATTAAATATCCCCACCATTAGCTCATTTACAGTAGGGAGGGGGGACTTTTGTCCTAGATTTTTTACCTGATGTACTCAAGTGTCCTTAAAATTTAAAGAAAATTTACTTGAACTCCGAGTGAAAATGAAAGTGTTAGTCGCTCGGTCATGTCCAACTCTTTGCAACCTCATGGATTGTAGCCCACCAGGATCCTCTGTCCATGGAATTCTCCAAGCAAGAATACTGGAGTGGGTTCAGTTCAGTTCAGTTCAGTTCAGCTGTTCAGTCTTGTCCAACTCTTTGCGACCCCATGAATTGCAGCACGCCAGGACCCCTGTTCATTACCAACTCCCGGAGTCCACACAAACTCATGTCCATTGAGTTCGTGATGCCATCCAGCCTTTTCATCCTCTGTTGTCCCCTTCTCCTCCTGCCCCCAATCCCTCCCAGCATCAAAGTCTTTTCCAATGAGTCGACTCGACTCTTCACATGAAGTGGCAAAAGTATTGGAGTTTTAGTTCAGTCCTTCCAAAGAATACTCAGGATTGATCTCCTTTAGAATGGACTGGCTGGATCTCCTTGCAGTCCAAAGGACTCTCAAGAGTCTTCTCCAACACCACAGTTCAAAAGCATCAATTCTTTGGCACTCAGCCTCCTTCACAGTCCAACTCTCACATCCATACATGACTACTGGAAAAAGGCTTTGACAAGATGGACCTTTGTTGGCAAAGTAATGTCTCTGCTTTTGAATATGCTATATAGGTCGGTCATAACTTTCCTTCCAAGGAGTAAGTGTCTTTTAATTTTGTGGCTGCAATCACCATCTACAGTGACTTTGGAGCCCCTCAAAATAAAGTCTGACACTGTTTCCACTGTTTCCCCATCTATTTCCCATGAAGTTATGGGACGAGATGCCATGATCTTGGTTTTCTGAATGTTGAGCTTTAAGCCAACTTTTTCACTCTCCTCTTTCATTTTCACCAAGAGGCTTTTTAGTTCCTCTTCACTTTCTGCCATAAGGGTGGTGTCATTTGCATACCTGAGGTTATTGATATTTCTCCTGGCAATCTTGATTCCAGATTATGTTTCTTCCAGTCCAGCGTTTCTCATGATATACTCTGCATAGAAGTTAAATAAGCAGGGTGACAATATACAGCCTTGACGTACTCCTTTTCCTATTTGGAACCAGTCTGTTGTTCCATGTCCAGTTCTAACTGTTGCTTCCTGATCTGCATACAAATTTCTCAAGAGGCAGGTTAGGGGGTCTGGTATTGCCATCTCTTAAAGAATTTTCTACAATTGATTGTGATCCACACAATCAAAGGCTTTGGCATAGTCAATAAAGCAGAAATAGATGTTTTTCTGGAACTTTCTTGCTTTCTCCATGATCCAGCAGATGTTGGCATTTTGATCTCTGGTTCCTCTGCCTTTTCTAAAACCAGCTTGAATAACTGGAAGTTCACAGTTCACGTATTGCTAAAGTTACCATTCCTTTTTCTAAGGGATCTTCCCAACCCAGGGATTGAACCCACGTGTCCTTAATTGCAGACAAATTCTGCAGCCACCTAACTGAGCCAACTCTCTGAGCCACCAGCAATGAACTCCAAATATACAATGTCAATACTGACTATCTATCAAATAATAGAGAATTTACTGGGGGCAAATCAGGAAGAGAAATGCATTCATTTGTTCACACACCATCTTCCATTCACTTTCCAGGCTTTCACAGACTCAATTACTCACTCAGTGATTACACTGACAAATATTGAGCAGGCTGGCCATGTGGGTTTCAAAGCAGTGATAAACAAAACACAGAAATTAGCCCACACAGAGCACATAGAATTGTTGGAGTGTCACATAAGTGATGACTATGTAACACCTGCAGGGTAAAAGCTGTCTATAGAGGGACTGTGGGAGGGAGAAAAGCCATGTCTTCCTTAGCTGGAAGAAGTCAGAAGACCTTTCAGAGGAAAGAACTTGATTTCTGCAGGATGAACATGACAGAGCTGGTTGGATCAGGAAACAGATACATTTCTGATAACAAAACAAAAACAAAAACAAAAACATATTTTTAAAACATTTCTAAAGGTACCAAACAGGAAGTGAATATAAAATACCAGGAGGATGGTCAACAGTTCTTAATGGTCCACACACAGGATACTGTCAGAATAAAGAAAAAGAACTGCAAGTCAGGTTTCCTGTGCCAGGCACAGGGACTGGACTTTACACCAAGCTGAATGAGGAGCTCTGCCGGTTCTCTGTGGTGGGTCAGCAGGGCTGATGGAGAATAAATGAAAGCAGTATAAATGGAAAACGCTTGACTTCACCAGGAAAAATAACCTTATGGTTCTATGAAAAATACCTTGCAATCACTGTTTAACAGAAGAGGGCATATGTGAAGAGCCCAGTGTTAAAATGAAGGTAGATTAAAGAGTTTATGGCACAGAGCGTATGTTCATGGCAGAAATCCCTGGTTGATTTTCAGTTAAAAAATAAGGCTACGTCAGGGCAACTTTTAATTTTTATCTTGTGGGTAGTAGGAATTATATAAGGAATGTTTCTTTGCTGGATTGACTGAGAGTATAGAGCCACATCTGAAGCCCTAGCATAGTAAGAGGAACTTTGTTGGACCTATTCAGTCACATTGCTGGCTTTACCATGTCTCCACTCTTTATTTATTTATTTATTCATATTTATTACTTCACAATACCATCATGTTTTTCTTTTGGATGTCATTGTATGTGTAATAAAACAATAGTAACAGCTGCACTTGATGGTGGTTTAGTCACTATGTCGTGTTCTACTCTTGTGAACTTCAGGTTACCTTTAACTCCCTTTGAACTGTAGCCCACCAGACTCCTCTGTCCATGGGATTCTTCAGGCAAGAATACTGGAGTGGGTTGCCATGCCTTCCTCCAGGGGAATCTTTAGGACCCATGGACTGAACCAGCCTCTCTTGTATCTCCTGCATTGGTAATTGAGTTTTTTTACCACTAGTGCCATCTGGGGGAGCCCTTGGAAGACTGTGGTCTTTGATTAATTTGCCTGATAATTGTTGCATTCTTTTACTTTTTGTTGATTTATATTATTTACATTTCATATACTACTGCACTGATGATAAATTATAGAAAATGGTATATAATCATGAGAGTATCACTTTAGTGTTTCATTTTTAATTGTAATAATGGTTCTTATAACGTAGGTTGCATGTTAACATGATGTAGGGTGAAAGTTTTCCATCTATGTGCATAACAATGGAGTTAGTGAGAATTTCCTAGAGCTCAGTAAGCAGAGACGCTGCCTGCAATGCATAAGTCTGCTTGCAATGCAGGAGATTTGGGTTCTATTCCTGGGTTGGGAAGATTCTGTGGAGAAGGAAATGGCAACCCACTCCAGTATTGTTGCCTGATCGACAGTGGAGCCTGGTGGTTTCCATGGACTATTATAGTCCATGGGGTCACAATAGTCTAACATGACTGAAATGATTTAGCATAATACCTCCTGGGTTTTTAAGTAGTCCTGCAGCTTTGAATCTATTTCAGTGTTCCTATGATCATCTCAGTGGGATGCAGAATATGATTTAAAGGCACAACAACACATTTTAATGTTTTTGTCACATATGTTTTTAAGGATCTTGATGATAATGGGCACATTCTATCACTTATGTGTCATATATACCTATCATAAACTGTACAGTCATCATTCATTATAGATTATCTCAGGTTTACTAAGTACTTGGCTGAGTATAAAAGAAAACTCTTATATGAAACCTGGTATTCCTTTCTACCTATTCCTTCCAAAAGGAGTTGATTAGAGAATTCTTACCTAAGGGCGTGCTTACTTGTAACATGTTTTGGTTTCGGCTAAGCTCATGTAGCTTCCTAAACTGATGATATCAGCAGGTTAACACTTTTACTTTAAAAATATGCAAGCATACAATTATTAGAACATATACGCACATGAGTCTATGTGCCCTAATCATAGGGCTGTCTGTTGTCACCTTGATCCCTGAAAGAAGAAACTGAAATTACAGTGAGAAAACAGGCTCTAACAGTCTTAGGTTTTAGGTTGCAGTGGTACCAAATAGGGAAAGAAGTACCTCAAGGTTATATATTGTCAGCCTGATTATTTAACTTATATGCAGAGTATATCATGAGAAATGCTGGGCTGGAAGAAGCACAAATTGGAATCAAGATTGCTGGTAGAAATATCAATAACCTCAGATATGCAGATGACACCTTATGGCAGAAAGTGAAGAGGAACTAAAAAGCCTCTTGAAGAAAGCCTCCTCTTTTAAGAGGAGAGTGAAAAAGTTGGCTTAATGCTCAACATTCAGAAAATGAAGGTCATGGCATCTAGTCCCATCACTTCATGGGAAATAGATGGGGAAACAGTGGAAACAATGTCAGACTTTATTTTTTGGAGGGCTCCAAAATCACTGCAGATGGTGATTGCAGCCATGAAATTAAAAGACTCTTACTCCTTGGAAGGAAAGTTATGACTGACCTATATAGCATATTCAAAAGCAGAGCTATTACTTTGCCAACAAAGGTCTGTCTAGTCAAGGCTATGATTTTTCCAGTGGTCATGTATGGATGTGAGAGTTGGACTGTGAAGAAAGTTGAGCACCGAAGAATTGATGCTTTTGAACTGCGGTGTTGGAGAAGACTCTTGAGAGTCCATTGGACTGCAAGGAGATCCAACCAGTTCATCCTAAAAGAGACCAGTCCTGGGTGTTCATTGGAGGGACTGATGCTGAGGCTGAAACTCCTATACTTTGGCCATCTCATGCGAAGTGTTGACTCACTGGAAAAGACCCTGATGCTGGGAGGGATTGAGGGCGGGATAAGAAGGGGATGACAGAGGAATGAGATGGCTGGATGGCATCACTGACTCAATGCACATGAGTTTGGGTGAACTCCAGGAGTTGGTGATAGACAGGGAAGCCTGGCGTGCTGTGATTCATGGGGTCACAAATAGTCAGATACAACTGAGCGACTGAACTGAACTCAACTCAACTGAAACAGGATTTAGGTTGTACAGTGTGATTATTATTCTGTGTGATTATAAAAAATGAATCAAGAAATCATTATATTGAACTATACTCAAAAAAATTTTAAACATAATCTTAATTATTTCTAAGCTCTATGTTGCATAGCTTGCAGTTTTAATGGAAATTTGCACTGTGCACACCTCTATATCTACTTCTATGGTCTAATAGTGACTTGATTTGTTCTCCACTAGCTAAAGGTATTCACCTTTGCTATTTTTGTTTCAATGTGCAGTATTGGCCTCTTTATTTTCTCAGTAGAAAACAGAATACCTCCTATTTATTGAACAAATATTCTGATTATGCCAGTAAACTAATTGAACAATTTATATGATATCATTTAATCTTTATAACAGCCCTGGAGTTTGTTATCATTATTTCAACTAGATGACTTGGAAAATACACGATGAGAGAGTGAAGTGCCTGGTTGTTTACGTAAACTCCTGAACCAAGATTTGCACGGGTCTAGACTGGTTTTGAAGTACTTACACTTAACCTCTTCTGGACTATGCAACTTTCCAGTAGCCTACCCCTGTCAGGAATAAGTTGCTCAGAATGAGTCAGTACTCTGCTCACTTTCATCTTGGCATGCAGTCATCCTAGAGGAATAAGAAAGTGGGCCCATTAGCAATCTGTATAATACATCTTAGGTAATTAATTGCATCAAAAGGAAAGATTGTCAAAATCCATAAGTTTGACTCCAGGGCAATTGGCAAACATGGAAAATGGCTCATTATTAAGATGTTTCTAAAATTTAGCCATGAATATAAGGGGTTATTGTTTTTTGTGTCTGACTTTTTTTGCAACACCAGACCTCCCTGTCCCTCACCATCTCCCAAAATTTGCCCAAGTTCATGTCCATTGCCTCAGTGATGTCATCCAGCCATCTCACTTTCTGATGCTCTCTTCTCCCTCTATCCTCAACCTTTCCCAGCATCAGGGACTTTTCTAATGAGTCAGCTGTTTGCATCAGATGACCAAAATATCAGAGCTTCAGCTTCTGCATCAGTCCTTCCAATGAGTATTCCATATAAAAGCAGCAAAAGTACAACTTTTTGACTTTTAAGAGTTGAAAATATACTTACAAATATTGCTTTTTTTGCTGAAGGATTCTCAAGGGATTTGGAAGCTTTCTTAAATTATGAGTCAAAAGAATGAGTCAAGGAAACAGCTCAGAATCTTTTCAAATAAAATGAGGGTAGTGTCCTATGGTATCCACCAGAGTTCCTCTTATCTTACAATCTATTCTGTAGCAATACAGAGAAGGAATCTATTGATGTGGAGAAGATGATACTCTTTTTAAGTACTGAGGGATTTAAAAGTTTATCAAGCAAAAGGAAGAGATTCTAGTTAGGGCTTTCCAGGTGGCTAAGTGATAAAGAATCCACCTGCCAAGCAGGAGATGCAGGTTTGATCTCTGGGTTGGGAAGGTCCCCTGGTGAAGGAAATGGCAACCCACTCCAGTATTCTTATCTGGGAAATCCATGAACAGAGGAGCCTGGCAGACTGCAGTCCTCTTGGTTGCAAGAGTCAGACACAACTTAGTGACTAAACAGCAGCAACAGCAGGTTGGCAGGTAGATTCCTACAATAAATAGCTGAAGGAAAACAATAAGTAGTCTCTATTTAGGTGATATAAGGAAATTAACCTGCTATGGATACAGACTTCTATTTTATGATTGCTGTTTTTAATGAATAGAATTTCCTTTTTAAGATAGCTTTGGGTTACAGAATCAAGGGAATTCCAGAAAAACAGCTACTTCCGCTTCATTGACAGTGCTAAAGGCTTTGACTGTGTGGACCACAACAAACTCCCCCAAATTCTTAAAGAGATGGGAGTAGCAGACCCCCTTACCTGTCTCCTGAGAAACCTGTATGCAGGTCAAGAAACAACAGTTAGAGCCAGACATAGGACAATGAACTGGTTCAAAATCAGGAAAGGAGTGTGTCAAGGCTGTCTACTCTCACCTTGCTTATTTAACTTATATGCAGAGTACATCATACAAAATAGTGGGCTGGGTGAATCACAAACTGGAATCAAGACTGTGAAGAGAAATACCAACAACCTCACATATGCAGATGACACCATATGCAGATGGGAGAGAGCAAAGAGGAACTAAGGAGCCTCTTGATGAGGGTAAAAGAGGTGAGAGAAAAAGCTGTCTTGAAAATCAGCATTCAAAATATAAAGATCATGGCATCCAGTCTGATCATTTCATGACAAATAGATTGGGAAAATGTGGAAACTGACAGATTTTATATTCTTGGACTCCAAAATCACTGTGGACAGTGACTGTAGTCATGAAATTAAAAGACACTTGCTTCTTGGAAGAAAAGTGAAAGTGAAGTCGCTTAGTTATGTCTGTCTCTTTGCAACCTCATGGAATATAGGCTCCTCCATCCATGGAATTTTCCAGGCAAGAGTACTGGAATGAGTTGTCATATCTTTCTCCAGGGGATCTTTCCAACCCAGGGATTGAACCCAGGTCTCCCACATTGCAGGCAGATGCTTTACCATCTGAGCCACCAGAGAATCCCTTCTGGGAAGAAAAGCTTTGACAAACCTAGATAGTGTATTAAAAAGCAGAAACATCACTTTGCTGACAAAGGTCTATATAGTAAAATCTATGGTTTTCCCAGTAGTTATGGATGTGAGAGTTGGACCATAAAGAATGCTGAACACCAAAGAGTTGATGCTTTCAAACCATGGTGCCAGCAACCAAAGACTCTTGAGAATCCCTTGGACAAGTAAGGAGATCAAACCAGTCAATCCTAAAGGAATTCTACCCTGAATATTCATTGGAAGGACTAATACTGAAGCTGAATCTCCAATCCTTTGGCCACATGATGTGAAGAACCACCTCATTGGAAAAGATTTTGATGCTGGAAAAAACTGAAGACAGAAGGACAAGGGGGAAACAAAGGATGAGACAGTTGAATGGCATCACCATCTCTATGAACGTGCGTTGGAACCAACTCCAGGAGATTGTGAAGGGCAGGGAAACTTGGCATGATGCGTTTCATGGGGTTGCAAAGAGTTGGACATGACTTAGCAACTGAACAACAAGGTTTATAGAAAAACTGAGCAGATGATACGGAGTTTCCATATACCCCTCCCAGACATATACAATTCTTATCATTAATATCTTGCATTAGTATAGTACTTTTGTTATAATTGATGAACCAATATTGACATATTATTATTAATAAAGGCCATAGCTTATATTACAATTCACTCTTTGTGTCTCACTATTCTACAGGTTTGACAAATGCACCCTGTCATGTGTTCACCATTATAGGATCATTTAGAATAGTTTCACTAGCCTAAAAATCCTCTGTGTCTCACCCATTCATTCCTTGCTTCCTCTGCTTTCCAAGCCATGACAACCATTGATCTTTTTCTTATCTCTTTAGTTTTTCCACTTCCTAAATATCATATAGTTGAAATCACAGAGTAGCCTTTATGGACTGACTACGTCCACTTAGAAACACACATTTAAGTTTATTACATGTCTGTCATGAGTTGATAATTCATTTCTTTTTATCAATAAAAAATATTCCATTATGTTATATACCACAATTTGTTTCTTCATTCATCTATGAAAAGATAACTCAGGTGTTTCCAAGCAGTTATTATTAATTTTTAACTTGTTATTCTCTATTGGAATATAGTTGTGCTTAGTCGCTCAGTCACGTCTGAGTTTTTTGCAACGCCATGGGCTGCAGCCTGCCAGGCTCCTCTGTCCATGAGATTCTCCAGGCAGGAATACTGGAGTGGGTAGCTTTTCCCTTCTTAGGGTATCTTTCTGACCCAGGGGTCAAATCCAGGTCTCTTGCATTGCAGGCAGATTCTTTACCATCTGAGTCACCAGGGAAGCCCAGATATAGATTATAGTTGATGAATAATGTTGTGTTATTTTCAGGTGTACAGCAGGGTGAGTCAGTTATACATATACATGTATCTTTTCTGTAAAATACCTTTCCCATTTAGATTGTTATATAATACTGAGCAGAGTTCCCTGTGCTACAATAGGTCCTTGGTTATCCATTTTAAATATAGCGATGTGTACATGTCATTCACAAACTCCGTAACTATTCCTTACCCTCATTCTTACTCCCTGGTAACCATAAATTTGTTCTCTGTGAGTCTGTTTCTGTTTTGAAAATGCATTCATTTGTATCTTTTTTGTCTGTTTGTTTCTGTGTATAAGTGATGTAATGTGATATTTGCCTTTCTTTTTTCTGATATACTTCACTCAGGTTGCCAATCTCTAGGTCCATCCATGTTGTGGCAAATGGCATTATTATTTTTTTTTTGATGACTGTGATATTCCATTGTATACATGTACCACATCTCCCTGGGGGCATAGATAAAAGCTTCTTGAACTGACATGTGTGACATAAGCCTTGAGAAGTAATATAAGGACATGTGTGCAACCTGTTTCTTCAGATCGTGTCCGACTACTTGTGACGCTATGGATTGTAGCTTGCTAGGCTCCTTTGTCTATGGGATTCTCCAGGCAAGATACTGAAGTGGATTAGCATGCCCTACCCAAGGGAAATCTTCCTGACCTAGGGAATCAAACCTGCATCTCTTATGTCTCCTGCATTGGGAGGCAGGTTTTTTACCACCAGTGCCAACTGGGAAGATCAGATGCATACAATGCTTTCATGACAGACATGGAGAAGGAAGCTACTGACAAAGTAAAACTAAAGATATGAAAGAGAAAGGTTACTTATAGGTAAAAGTCTTGCCCCCACTTAGAAAAAAAAATGTTTCAGACATTATTTCATGACTTTTTTCTTTTCAAGTCTGGTATGTATGGCTTATATAAGTGTCTGAATGTAATTGAGACTATCAGCTTTCTTTCTTTTTTTTTTTTTTAAGTTCTCCAACTTACTTTTTAAAAGCCCCAAAACTTTTATGTTATTTTAGAAAGTACACAGTGTGTCAAAGGTCCCCAGAGTTGACTTGGAGAGAACTCTGACCATGACTTTGACTGAAAAAGAAAGATTTCAAATATTTTATAAATGCTTGCTGCATTACCTGTATTGCAACACAGCTGGAGAAAATTACTGCAGAAACAGGGTAAGAACTGGTGGTACAGAGTGTGATCTGAGACCGATTGTCCAATAGTTCACACAAGCAGTATCTTCTAAACCAGGATAGACTTGCCCAGGTAGGAAGAATATTATTGAAAGCCAGCAGAATCATATTCATTTCTATGAGAAATGAAATACTTAGGAGGGCCCATAAGAAACGACTAAAATTTGAAACATATAAAGTCTGCCTCATGAAGCTATTTGACCACTGGATAGGAAAAAATATATGAAACAGTAGATGGGCTTTACTAATACCATATCGTATTAATACTCTATCCAATCACAGAATTAATTGGTGCATACTCGTTAACTTTATTTCCAAAGACAGAAATAGAAAGTATATGTTTTTGCTTAAACAATGATTTGTTAATAATCAAGTAAATATTTCTGCGTTTATGTAATACATGAGGAATATTAATGCTTCTTAGATCGCTATAAGTAAGAAAATAAGAGAAAATTTTCTCTGAACAAAGATGGGATTGCAAATTCAGTTTCTTGGCTTAAGCATGTCCCTCCTAGATCTACCTGGGGCCCTGCACAGTTGTTCACAGCATCCATGTGCAGTTCATCTCTCTTTTCAGTGGACATGGCTATTTTTGCAGGGCCTTAAGAGTTTTGTCGGTTGCCAGATCATTAATGGGCTATGAATTATGCAATAAACTTCTCTTGCATCAATAAAGAAGAAGCCAGCAGTGAAATCTGGCCTGAAAATAGATGAAATGCAACAATAAAAGCCATAAACATATTTTTTCACTTGGAAGTCCTATTAAGAATAAGAAATAATTCATGTTCAGATGGTTTCGTAGAGCAGAGATGCTATAATGAAAGAGTATGCAGAATTTTTAAAAATTGAAGAAGAGAAAAGAGATCATGGGGCTTGAAGCAGAGGCTGTGACTGAGAAGCAGAGAGCTCATTGCCTTTGTTTACTTCTTCCTATTAGAGTCTAGTAACAATTGCATTTATAATCACATGATTATGGGCTCATATATGATTTACCAGGTGGTTATTTTTATGAAAAGAAAAAAAAACTTATTTCCTGTTTTTTAAAATACTTTCATGTGATGTCATTTTAAATTCATGTTAAAGATCTAAAAATCTTTTTGTGTTTGAAGCTGCTTCTATTGATGATGGAGCTCTTTCTGGGTCTGAGAGTAAAAGAACGAGAGAAGAATAACACTTCTTCTTAAGCAAAATACCAATTAAAGATGCTTAAGCCTGGAGATGCAGTTTATTTTGAGTGAGTCTGCCATTATGAGAAATGCAGTCATTTTGCTTTTGGATTTCTATAGAGTGGAGAAGCACTTGGAATAAGTATGCTGCTGCTAAGTCACTTCAGTCATATCCAACTCTCTGTGACACCATAGATGGCAGCCCACCAGGCTCCCCCGTCCCTGGGATTCTCCAGGCAAGAACACTGGAGTGGATTGCTATTTCCTTCTCCAAAGCATGAAAGTGAAAAGTGAAAGTGAAATCACTCAGCCGTATCCGACTCTTAGCGACCCCATGGACTACAGCCCACCAGGCTCTTCCATCCATAGTATTTTCCAGGCAAGAGTATTGGAGTGGGGTGCCATTGCCTTCTCCATGGAATAAGTATGCATGGTGCTTAAAAACATGAGACGTACATGGTTCATATACTCTGATTTTTATCACTTACTAATTGCACTTGAGACTTCCCTATAGCTCAAATGGTAAAGAATCTGCGTGCGGGGAGGAGACCTGCCTGCTTGCGAGGCAGGAGACCAGGGTTCAATTCCTGGGTTGGGAAGTTCTCTGGAGAAGGGAATGGCAATCCACTCCAGTATTCTTGCCTGGAGAATTCCATGGACAGAGAAGCCTGGTGGGCTACAGTCTGTGGGGCTGCAAAGAGTTGGACATGACTGAGTGACTAACACACAGTTGTACTTGGGACAAATTAATTATTCTCTTTGTTATGGATTGAATTATATTCCCCTTCCCCCACCCACATCTTATGTTGAGGCTCTACTACCCATTATCTCACAATGTGATCTTACTTGGAAATCGGGTTATTGAAAATTTAAATTAAGGTACTGCAGTTAGAATGGGCCCATTATTCTCTTTGTTATGGATTGGATTATATTCCCCTTCCCCCACCCACATCTTATGTTGAGGCTCTACTACCCATTATCTCACAATGTGATCTTACTTGGAAATCGGGTTATTGAAAATTTAAATTAAGGTACTGCAGTTAGAATGGGCCCTAATCCCATATGTCCATATGAAAAGGGGAAAATTGAACATAGAGATACTGTTGGGGAAATGAACGTAAACTCTTCTCCCAACCCAGAGAACCTCTCCACAAAGGTAGTAGAAAACGAAAACAGCTTTATTATGAATAAGCATTAAACCAGCTGCTAAGTCGCTTCAGTCGTGTCCGCAGACTGCAAAGACAGAAAGTCATTTCAGGCCCAGGGAGCAGCAGGACCCCGAAAACAATGAACATCATAGAACAGTGCTTGTGGCTGCAAATATTTCTGGAGCCTAAAACTGTGGGAAAAGCAAGGGGAGCTGTGGCTAAGAGGGAAGACATGCCCAGATTATATCAGAACAAAGGGAGAGTGTTGAGTTAGAGATAGAGGCTTTGAAAAAGAACCAAGAATGAAATGCAATAGGTCACAGAATTTTGAATGCAAATGATATCTAGTGTTGTAATGAGAGCTAACTATACATCAGGCTTTATTCTAAGTACTTTTATGTATATTAACCACTCTAATAGGGCTTCCCTTGTGGTTCAGATGGTAAAGCGTCTGCCTACAATGCAGGAGACCTGGATTTAATCCCTGAGTCAGGGAGATCTTCTGGAGAAGGAAGTGGCAACCTACTCCAGTACTCTTGCCTGGTAAATCCCATGGACAGAGGAGCCTGGTAGGCTACATGGGGTCGCAAAGAGTCAGACACGACTGAGTGACTTCACTTCACTTCAACCACTCTAATACATATAGTAATACTGTCAGGTAAACATACTTATCTTCAGTTTACAGGAAAAGAAATGCAGGCACTGAGAGATTAGGAGATACTTCTGTGATCATTATTTAGTAACAGAGGTAGAATTTGAAATTATGTGGGTTTGGTCCAAAAAAGAAAAATGTGTCCATATTTATTATGCTCTTGCAAAGGGTTTCAGATGCCATATGCAAGTTCCTTGGAGGGAGGTAGACCAGAGCAGATATGAATCCTATCTGATTTTATGGTCCAGCTCAAATGCCACATTTTCTGCAAAATTTTGCCTGATTCCCTCCACCAGAAGTCATTTCCTTATGGTAAATTCATTTAGTACATTTTTTTTTTCTGTAAAGAGTATCAGGCTGATATCACTTTTAAAATTTGAACCAAAGTGATTTATATCACTTCCTTAACTTCTTTACATGAGTTAACACCTTAACTCTAAGAACTATATGTGAATAACATTTTGAAAGTAATATGTACAAAATAAGTATATGGTGAATGAATAATTAGAAGGGAAGAGAGTGAAATAAGGCAACAGCAGGCTATTTTTGGTAGCTGTGAGTTACCAAATGCACAATAACTGAGTGCCCCAAGGCAATTTTCGAATAAGTGGGGAAAGCTGAAAAATAAAATGGTTTTCACAAATAATTCTCCAAAGACTTAGGAACTGGTAGCACTGGATTTGGGATTAAGGAGGGATGCTACAATGAGAAGGAAGGTGGGTAGGTCTTTAGGTTTGATATAGTGATGGGCTGGATAGGACCGGGATTAGTAAAACTACAGGGACAGGGATGAATACAAGATATATTATTTTAAAAAGCAGCAAAGGACTCAGGAAATAACTTCATAATGAAAGGGAAAAAGGGAAGTGGCATTAGATACAAGGTATTAAATTTTGCCAACAGAATGATCAGAGAAGTTTTCTGTTTGATTATTTAAAATCTTAAGTGAGGATCTGATGCTTAGCTGATATTTTTATTTCCTCTACTTTGATACATATTCTGTAATTCTTACTAAAGAGCTGTGAAACAAACATTCAAAGAGGCTTCTAGCTAAGCCAAAGGTGAGAGAGAGTATGATGAGAAAACACTTACTGTCATGAAAATCCAGTTTGCGTGTTGACATCCAGATCATGTGTTGACATCTCCTTAGCACATGTTCTGTGACCGCCCACATCATCCCAAGTCAGCAACCCACACAGAAGCTTCTTAGGGTCCTTGCTGTCAGGGTACTTGCTGTCGTGCCTTCTTGGCATGCAATCCTGTGTTCTCTTACTTATCTTCCCTAATGCATTAGCTCCTATTATTTGGCTATTCTATATACTTGTCTTGAATTGTTAGAAAGAGCAAATTCTGTATGTGAGGCGACAGTGATGAAATTAGCCTCATTCATGTCAAGAAACAGTTCAAGATTTTTCTGTAATACACTGATCCTCCCCTCCTTTTTCTTATAATTCAATCTTAATGATATAAACTTAGAAGTCTTTGAGGAAATCTGTTGAGAGATTACTTTATGACTAAATGGAAGAACCTGTCAAATCTGCATACTCAGTAGATATAAAACATATTTCTTAACTAGGAGTTATTTTTTATCTCTTGCTTAGCTACAATTAAAAAAAAAACCTTTCCCCTGTTGTTCACACAATTTTATGTTCTATTCTTGACATTTATTTTTTCTCAATTGTTATTTGTTTTACTTAATGAGAAAAGAGACATAAAACATAATGAGAATGAAACTGAAAAAAAATGAAACCATATATAAAATCATAATTTCAATTTAAAAACTTTTCAGTAACAAAACAAATTTATATGACGAAGGCTATAGAATTTATATTTTTTGAGAACTTGTAGTATGCTAGCTACTTTATGGCCCTTATCTGATTAAGTCAGCATCTCTGTAAGATAGTTATCTACAAATAAAATCTACAAGTTTAATATATAGATCTGTATATCTAAATGTGTGTTATTACTGTATGAATTTCAATACAGGTAATTATTTCCTGAGGAGATTTAATTATCAGGTTAAATGTGAAAATTTATATTTTAATCTCATATATGAGTATATTTATGTTATGCTATATATAACTGACACCTCAAACAAAGGTCCACCTAGTCAAAGATTTGGTTTTTCCAGTAGTCGTGTATGGATGTGAGAGCTGGACTATAAAGAAGTCTAAGCACTGAAGGACTGATGATTTTGAACTGTGGTGTTGGAGAAGACTCTTGAGAGTTCCTTGGACTGCAAGAAGATCCAACCAGCCCATCCTAAAGGAAATCAATCCTGAATATTCATTGGAAGGACTGATGCTGAAACTGAAACTCCAATACTCTGGCCACCTGATGCGAAGAACTGACTCATTTGAAAAGACCCTGATGCTGGGAAAGAGTGAGGCAAGGGAAGGGGACGACAGAGGATGTGATGGTTGGATGCCATCACTGACTCAATGGACATGAGTTTGAGTAAGCTCCGGGAGTTGGTGATGGACCGGGAGGCCTGGTGTGCTGCAGTTCATGGGGTCACAAAGAGTTGTACATGACCAAGCGACTGAGCTGAACTGATGATCTCAAACTGGTCTTGCTGTGCTTTGTTGATTTAGTCACTGAGTCATGTCCAACTCTTGTGACCTCATAGACTGTAGCTCAACAAGTTTCTCCATCTAAGGGATTCTTCAGGCAAGAATACTGGAGTTGGTTACCATTTCCATCTCCAGGGGATCTTCCTGATCCAGGGATCAAACCCAGGTCTCCAGCATTGCAGGTGGATTCTTTACCAACTGAGCCACCAGGGATCCTTATACTTTAGGAAAGCTACTTTGTGTGTGTGTGTGTGTGTGTGTGTGTGTGTGTGTGTGTGTGTGAAATATCATAGTAAGAATTTTATTGTATGTTGAGATATGTATTAAGTTTTGCACATATTTCCTCATTTTGAATTTATATTTTTTTTCTTTCTGAACTTATATAAAATTAAATATTTAATGTTCTCAATGTTTTATAACTTATTTGTATAACCACAATTTAGGAAAACAAATTCATGTTGAGGAAAAATATTCTTGATTTTACATTATTTTAATAAAGAAGGAAAATATTATGTGTAGTAAAATAATGTAGTAAATTAAAACCATATATATATATATATATATATATATATATATATACAGTGGCTCAGCATTAAAGAATATGCCAGCAATGCAGGAGACATAAGAGATGCAGGTTCAGTCTCTGGGTTGGAAAGATACTCTGGAGGAGGTCCTGGCAACCCACTTCAGTATTCTTACCTGGAGAATCCTATGACAGAAGAGCCTGGTGGGCTACAGTCCTTAGGGTTGCAGAGAGTCAGACACAACTGAAGTGACAGAGCACACATGTAAATATATATATATATACACACACATATATATGTGTGTGTGTGTGTGCATGTATATGTGTGTATGTACATATAGACACACATACACACACACGTGTGTGTGTGTGTATATATATGTTGTTGTTTAGTTGCTAAGTTGTATCTGACCCTTTTGCGACACCATGGACTGTAGCCTACAAGGCTCCTCTATCCATTGGATTTCCCAAACAAGAAGACTAGAATGGGTTGCCACTTCCTTTTCTGGGGTATCTTCCCGACCTGGGGATTAAAGCCTTGTTTCCTACATTTCCCATGTCTCTTGCATTGCAAGCCAATTCTTTACCACTGAGCCACCAGGGAAGCCTATACATATATGGTGGTGAAGTCATCAGTCGTGTCTGACTATTTGCGACTCCGTAGACTGTGACCTACGAAGCTTTTCTGTCCATGGGATTCTCCAGGAAAGAACACTGGAGTGGATTGCCATTTCCTTCTCTAATACATACATACATACATACATGCATACATGCATACGTGTGTGTGTGTGTGTGTGTGTGTGTGTTAGTCGCTCAGTCCTGTCCAGCTATTTGAGACCCCATAGACTGTAGCCTGTCAGGCTCCTCTGTCCATAAAATTCTACAGGCAAGAATACTAGAGTGGGTTACCATTCCCTTCTCCAGGGGATCTTCTTGAACCAGGGATCGAACATGGTTCTCCAGCACTGAAGGTAGATTCTTTATCATCTGAGCTACGTGGAAAGCCCATATGTATGTGTGTATATACATACATAGACACCCAGATAGACAGATATATAGATAGACATGGGCTTCTGCAGTTGCTCAGCAATAGTGAGTCTGCCTGCAATGCAGGAATCACAGGAGATGTGGGTTCAATCCCTGGGTCAGGAAGATTCCCTGAAGGAGGGAAAAGTGACTCACTCTAGTGTTCTTGCCTGGAGAATCCCATGGACAGAGGAACCTGGTGGGCTATGGTCCATAAGGTTGCAAAAAGCTGGACATGACTGAAGTTCCTTAGCACGCACACACACATATATAAACACACACACCAGATAACAGCAAACAAGATGGGGATCTGGATTACTTTGTAAACAGATTACTCATTCTTATGAAATATGCATTTACTGCAGTTTTTCATTATATATTGTTCATACTGCATTATTTCTTTAATAACAATAATTTATTATTATTTCAAGAATTATGTCCTTGAGCCATTATATATTTAAAAAATTTCTGAATATAATAACAAGAAGAAATTCAAATTAGAAATATTTTGAGAATACAGGATCCACCAACTGATGGATAATTATTTGTAGGTAAAAGTTAATATATAAACAGGACTGGAAAAGGTCAGTTTTGATTCCAATTCCAAAGAAAGGCAATGCCAAAGAATGCTCAAACGACTGCACAATTGCACTCATCTCATACACTGATAATGTTCAAAATTCTCCAAACCAGGCTTCAGCAATACATGAATGTGAACTTTCAGATGTTCAAGCTGCTTTTAGAAAAGGCAGAGGAACCAGAGATCAAATTGCCAACGTCTGCTGGATCATGGAAAAAGCAAGAGAGTTCCAATAAAACATCAAGTTCTGCGTTATTGACTATGCCAAAACCTTTGACTGTGTGGATCACAAGAAACTGTGGAAAATTCTGAAAGAGATGGGAATACCAGACCACCTGATCTGCCTCTTGAGGAATCTGTATGCGGTCAGGAAGCAACAGTTAGAACTGGACATGAAACAACAGGCTGGTTCCAAATAGGAAAAGGAGTATGTCAAAGCTGTATATTGTCACCCTGCTTGTTTAACTTATATGCAGAGTACATCAAGAGAAATGCTAGGTTGGATGAAGCACAAGCTGAAATCAAGATTGCCGGGAGAAATACCAATAACCTCAGATATGCAGATGACAGCACCCTTATGGCAGAAAGATAAGAAATAAAGGGCCTCTTGATGAAAGTGAAAGAGGAGAATGAAAAAGTTGGCTTAAAGCTCAACATTCAGGAAACTAAGATCATGACATCTGGTCCCATCACTTCATGGGAAATAGATGGGAAAACAGTGGCTGGCTTTATTTTTCTGGGCTCCAAAATCACTGCAGATGGTGACTGAAGCCATGAAATTAAAAGACACTTACTCCTTGGAAGGAAAGTTATGACCAACCTGGACAGCATACTAAAAAGTAGAGACATCTGTCTAATCAAGGCTATGGTTTTTCCAGTGGTCATGTATGGATGTGAGAGTTTGACTATAAAGGAACCTGAGCACTGAAGAATTGATGCTTTTGAACTGTGGTGTTGGAGAAGACTCTTGAGAGTCCCTTGGACTGCAAGATCCAATCAGCCCTTCCTAAAGGAGATCATTCCTGGGTGTTCATTGGAAGGACTGATATTGAAGCTGAAACTCTAATACTGATGTGAAGAGCTGACTCATTTGAAAAGGCCCTCATGCTGGGAAAGACTGAGGGTAGTAGAAGAAGGGGATGGCAGTGGATGAGATGGTTGTATGGCGTCACCAACTCCATGGACATGTGTTTAGGTTTACTCCGGGAGTTGGTGATGGACAGGGAGACATGGCATGCTGCGGCTCATTGGGTTGCAGAGTCAGACACGACTGAGAGACAGAACTGAATTGAACTGCACCTAAAAACAGAAGTTTAAAAAAAAAATTTATTCTAATAAAAAGTGTTTCATCTTTTAAATTTATATATTTAGGCAGTGAATGTGAAAGATATATTTTAATGAGTACAATTAAAAATAATATATCTTAGTTGTTGATTGACCCATTCTTTCAGAAAAAGACCAAGAATTAAAACTAACAATGAATAGTTTGGTCTTCTATTCATGGTTAAACAGGCTTCTTTCAAAAGAAATAATTTGTTTTGCAGCTCTGGCTCCTAATTGAGCCATCTGAACTCTTAGTTACAGCTTAGGAACTCTTAATTGTGATACATGGAATCTAGTTCTCAGACCAGTGATCAGACCTGGGCCCTGAGCATTAGAAGCGCAGCATCTCAGCCACTGGACCACCAGGGAAGCCCTTTAAATTGCTTCTATTACACTGTCAGGGAACCCTCCATTGGAAAGTCATTTCCAAAGCAAAATGGGATGGGGAGTCAATGATGAGGGTAGTATATTTTTGTTATGTTCTGTGTTGTGTTTAAAACCATCAGAAGGCTTTAAGAATAATGTATTGTTCCATGTATATTTCTTGGCTTTAACTAATACTTTGTACCAGCGGGAGCTATTCAGGTTTTTGGATATCATTTTCTCAATAAGTTTGCTGTCATTTTTATCATTTATCATTTATAACAGACCCTAGGCCCTCTGAGCTAGGATTATGCTTTTGGGTTTTCATTCTAGCATACCACATAGTATTTGCCAGTACAGGCTTCCCATAGTCCCTTCTGCTCTGGGCTACCAGTACATTCTTTAAATTTTATCTTGAATTACTTTTAGACAGAGTCAACAGTTTAATTTACAGTTCAAAGCATCTTTAAGAGAAAGAAGGCAAACAAGCAAATATAATGAGAAATAGGATTAGAAAAGTCTTTGATGTATGGATATTCTATCAGAGTAAAATAAAGTAGTGCAAGTGTAGGTAAACCTGCACTGGCTGGAATCCTGCATTTCTGAAACACTTATATTGATCAGCTGCTAGTGTTAATAGTGAGTTATGGAAATTAGACAAGACTACTAGAGAATATAATTTCTCATTCATTGTATAACATTTTTGGAGCATATATCCATATTAGGTTAGATTACAAATGATTTTTTGGATGGATGGGACTGGGAGAATGGGAAGAACTATCTTGTGAATCCTTTTTTTGATTAGCTTGGGAGACTCATCAAAATAATGGATTTTATCATTTTTTAAACTCATTCCAAAAACAATAGAATCCTCCCTCTCCCCAACCCTTGCTTTATACAAATTTTGACATTTACTTTTCAACTTGAGATTAATAGGTAAATTCCATCAACTTCTTTTTTGTGTGTTTACTCATTTATAATGAAATTGAAAATTCTACATGGACTTAGTGTGCTATCAATCATCCTAATGCTCCTGATATGAGAAATCTCAGGCAGGAGTCAGCTACCTGCCAACAGGTTCCATTTCAGGTTCATTGCATCTCGGGTTTTATGCAAAGTCCACAGTTGTTATTTTTCTAAAATATCATGGTGATTCTGCTTCTGAGAGTTCAATTCTACAATGGTATCCACATGTTTCCTCAAAAATATTGTATTAGAATTATCAAAAACAAATATTAAATATCCTAAATTTGAATTTCATATCTTATCATCTACAAAGCTTCTTTTTCAGCTCATCAACATTTCTTACAGTTTTTTCTTAGATGACTTTCCATTTAATTATATTTAAGAAGTTTAAGAAATTATCACTCCTCACTAAGAAAGTTTCGTTCAAATTTAATCATTCTGTAATACTACTACTAATCAATATTACTTATTTTCTCTGTATAAGATACAGTGCATTGAACCAAATATTCTGCATGCATTGCTTCTAATTGTTATGTGTGTGCTGTGAGTTAAATATGACTCTATTCCCTCCTTTGTTTCACATACTGCATAACTGAGGGTGAGTGAGGCTTAGGAACTTTATCACTTTACTATTTCAAGTACAGTTTCTGTGTAAGACCTTAAGGTTTCATTGAGTGCTTAGGATATAATACTGCAAACAGACATGAAAGCGTGCCATCATTCAAAGATCTGGGTCTCTTTGTTCCACTGTTCTGAAAGAGAGCCTAAGATGATTTAATTTTCGACTTTGTTACTTCCAAATGTCTAGGCTGTCTGCTTTGGAAACTATGAGCATTCTTTCATCTATAGGTAACAGAAACCCAGTTCAATCTAGTCTGAAGCAGAAAGAAAATAAAACAAACAAAATTGAGTAACTTCTGAAGGATACTCAAAATATTCATGTATAGGAAGAACTTCAGAAACCTGAGGAATTGTGGGGCCAGGAGGCTATAAATAGGCAAGAAATAAGGTTTAAACCAACACACAGAAATCAGCATTTAAGGGTCTTAGCAGTGAAACCATGGTGCTTTCTGAACTCAGATATAACTCTGGATTCACCAGTCTTTTTCCTTGCAAAATTAAATGCACTCAAAAAGAAATGATTACACATAATTTGTAAATATAATGTGGAAAATTACTGTATCTCAAAAAATAAATGAAATGATCACTCAGGCAAAATATCATGTCACCTACAAAGGGGGAAAGTACATATTAACCTTAGACTTCTGTACAATAGCACTGACAAGCTAGACTGTGGCAGTTACTATATCTACAAAAATCTTCAGAAGAAGGAAGTGTGGTAACATTTAATAAAAGATGAAAATAAAAATCTCATTAAATGCAGTCATTCTATTATAAACCGATTTATCAGGACTAAGATGAAATATGTCATATAAATAACTGTGAATGAACTAAATTTTATGATTAAAAGGAAATTATTTTAGGCCCATATCTCAATGAAAATCTCAACTTGATGTTATTTGTAAGAAAAATATTATGAAATAAACTCAGAGCCACCTTCAGTATTCTTGCCTGGAGAATCCCAACAGAGGTGCTTGGTTGATCGCAAGAGTCGGACACTACTTAGCAACTAAACTGCCACCCCCAAGAAACAAAATAACAAAAGTAAAGAATAGTGACCATTTTGATATCAGAGAAGTTAATTTCTCATATAAATTCAATATACATAACTAAGAAAGATTAAAGTTGAAAAATGGATAATCCAAACAATATTATATACATGTGTACAGTGTTCATAATATCAAAATTTATAGAAAAATTTATTAACTCATTAAAAAATTCTAGATAAAGTAGTGCCTGAGAACCTATAAATTCTCATTCCAATCATTTTTACTTTACTTTTGTCTTAAGTTGATGACCAGGTGCATTGGATCAGCTTTACTCTTTGGGGAGAATTCTCTCCAACATTTTCAAGAATACCCCTAATTGTGTCTGTAATCCACGCATATACATTTTGGGCTTGTGAACATATATTGAGCTGACTCAAGTGTAAAACAAGCTCAGTTTTTTCCCTCCTCACTCAGCTGCTTCATTATAACATTCTCCTATAACTAAGTACAAGTCCAAAGAGGGATATTTGTCAGGCAGCTTACTTATACCTTCTTGTCTTGCTCAGGCTCATTGCCAGATGTATTATTTCTATTTTATGAGGAACTACTACTGAGCAAACCCAACACTGTGGTTTCCAAGTCCAGTGGAATGCAGTTTATAATGGCAGCTGCAGGCATATGGTCATATTTTGTCTTATGGTCATGATTCCATTTCTACTAAGACTCATTAACATGTCAAGAACAGTTTCTCAAAGGCTGTATAAATCCTTATTGGAGATGTTATGGCCTTG